>OU896716.1:13646546-13811546 GCA_918026855.4 Phaedon cochleariae | reverse complement strand
AGAACCATCAAAATATTCTTCTATCAGTAATCCAAACACCCGGCGTTGAAAAATTCAATCGAACCATTCCATTTTCATGACACTGAAAATGGCTATGAAAGGAAATCCTTATTTATTCAGCTCTCTACGGCCAAGACGGATTGTCCCCAAAGATGGAACAAATCCGACTTTGTTCCGCCCTTGGGCATTTGAAATAAATTGAGCCCGGGCCTTGCGTCTTGCCATCACCGTGTACCGTGAATAGTTGTTATCACGGGTTCAGCTGACCTACTTTCCCCTATATAGATCATGGAATACGACTCTCTGAGATTTCAATTCATTCCGAGATGTTTCACCACAGAAACGCTATCAATTAGTAATTTCATCAGTGATTAATATATTATTTAATCAAATCGTAGGGTTCGATTCCTACCACGACAAGGAACTTCTTTCAATATTTCATTTACGAATTGAATATTGTGAAGTTTCGGAGCATCGGCTGGGGATAGTCCTGCACGATTCGCTGTTGCGTTCCAATTAACAGTGCTGCTCCTAAAAAGTGGCGCATGGAGTTAGTAACGAAGCCTACACAGAACACGCAGAAAGAGATGATGATGTGGTTGTGAGCATCAGAGGAGAAGTATGAAGGTGTATGTAGGTGGGTGTGGAAAACTGCCAGCTGAGCGTGAGAGCAGGCCAGCTGCTTAGTGGACCTCGGTGTCTAACGGTGGTCAACGAGGATAACTAGCAGGCCTGCCACTGCAGCATATGGTAGTGAATACATTACTAGCCTACAGAGTCAAAATTTCACAAAATCGGCCACGTGCTCCACTTTCTCAAACTATATTTAATTGAATCTAAACACAATTTCAATATATCTGACAACATTGAATTTCACCACATTCGTACACAGAAAGAAAATTATAGTGGAATACACTGAAATTATTGAACCCTTTAATATAAGAAGCGTCGATTATAGCTCCAACCACAATTTATAGTACACAGTTCGATTTTATTATAGTGATTTTTCATAGTAAACATTGCTCTTAAACTTTAGCAATATGAATTAATTTTTTGGATATGCAACGAAATGCATATGGATTGTGCGAGAATTTACTTGATTCCAGAGTCGAATAATAATAATACTAATTTTCCTCGTATCATAAACAACTATTTGTCTATGGTGAGAACTTTCCGGACTGTTGCCGGAAATATTAATTTATACATCAAGGTGTATATTGAATTTTTTCACCACAAGCAATATATTCTAATCATCATAGTTCTGTGAAAGTGAAATTGAACCTATTGTCACTATGAAAGCACCTGTTATTGAAATCTATTAGTCATGTCCATGACAGCATATGACAAGTCGTTATTGATAATAATTCACTAGATTCGAATGTAATTTCTGTGAATGGTGTAACGTTTTCATTTGCTAATATAACTTGCCTATATCAAACGTTACCTTTTTCATGGTATTTTCTACTAAAACATTAGAAAAACTCTGTAGATATACACTGTCGAATTTATGAACCTTTATTGATAAATTCAGTTGACATAGTTCAGAATTTGACATCTAATATTAAAGCGCCTTGTATATCACTTCTCATCTTGTATCCAACAGAACGCGCACAGGTAGTATACTGAAACAAAAAGAAATAATGAATTAGTCAGTGATGTAACATAACTAGAAAACAAACACAAACATAATTTAAAAAATTCTAGGTACTTGAATAAACCTTACCTTTCTCGTTTGAATACACAGTGTTGTCTTCTTCGAATACACACTGTTTTCTATAGTACACTTGATTTCAATGATGCAGGCACTGAAAATAGACAAGGTAACCATCAGAATGTCATTCAACAATATTATAAAGATCAGATATAGGTTATATTAGAAAACTGCTTGGACCTACCTCTTTTGTAGATAAATTGTACAGGGTGGCCAACTAAGAATCCAGAGTTCGATACCTCTGTTGTCTTGAGAGATACAAAAAAAGTTTTGCATTCAAATTAAAGTGATAACCGACTTCACATTTCAAAGAAATTCTGAAATGTGAAGCTCGGTTGTTACTTCAATTTTGATACATGTTTTTTTTTGTATCTCTCAAGACAACAGAGAAATCGAACTCTGAAATCTTAGTTGGCCACCCTGTACATATTGTAGAATCGAAGGGGCCTGGGTATTTTTAAGTGATCCAATTATTTTCGTTTTGTTTTGAAATAAAATCATCCAATGTTTATGTCTTGGTTATGGTTTACCAATTCTTCTTTATTAGTCACTGTCACTCTTTTTTTGCTTCGATACATTCTTATTCTTCATTTGCTATGACATCAATTTCCAATCAGCACGAGACCTTTTGGGTCTATTGTTATGTTCGTGAGTATCTAGCTCGAGGCGGAGCAGAGTCGTATGGTTCAAGGTCACATCACCAGCAGCCTCAGTGTACAGGTGCAATTAGAAATACTGCTACGAGACACTTCATTTACTCATTCGTTGACAGTTCCGGTCATTGGTTCCAATTTGAACTTTTAATTTTTCGTGATGTTGACGATTTTTGGCAAGTTCAATGTCTGGGTCAAGTTCAATGTCAGGGTCAAGTTCTCTTTTCCGGAGAGATCATTTTTGGGCCATTTTGCTGCTGGCTGTTTCACGTGTTGGCTCGTCAGGCTCCTGGGAGATCCTGAAATTTTGCATAGGCACCTAGCCTTATCTAGGAAAAATTATGTTTCGGCGTGATGGTAAGATTTCAAACTCTCTTTTTAATATCGTTATACAATATTTCAATGGTATTCAGGATGGAAGTCTCCAGAGTTTCTCGAAACACGTGCTTGAGGAAGTATTTTTTTTTATTGTACACCAATGCTGCTCAACCGGTCATCCTAGAAGTCACTCATCCATCTGTATTTTTGATTTGGTAAAACCCTCTATACCCCAGAGGTGAGTTATTTCATTTTATTCACGACGAGAGTTAACTCTCATTTTTTTTTAGACCAGGTTCTGATACCTACCTAATCAATTTTAGGGTTTTACGTATGGACTTATTCTCTATCCTGTCCTGTTTTGATTTGGCTGATATGGCTGTACAAGGGCCATCCCCATTCTTCATGTGGTAGGCAGACCACAGATCACCACCTTCAAGCAGTCTCCAACTTCACCGTTTTGCTGTCTCCAATATTCACAGTTTTGCAGTCTCCTAGTCTACTATAGTCTACAAGTTCCTACCAGTCTACTAGCTACTTCAGCTTTCTACATGATGGTGATCAAAACCACAACGTCATCATTGGATAATATCAGGTTTTTTTAGTTATAAGTTTCATTTGAGTCAAAATAAATCAAGGTACAAAGATATACTCATACCTACTACTCAGATTTCAAAAGTGCACTTGAAATGTTCAAGCCATATTTGAAACTTTCAATATCCTAAATACTAGCTTACAACAGGCAGTTTCACAGTATAACATTTCCCCATAAAATTCATGAATTTTTAGGACATTTCCTTGAAGTTTACCAATATTCAATAACAACTAATATTCAAAGTGGGTTTTTTTCTAGAATTTGAACAAAACTGTCGATGAAGTAGTTTTATTATTTTGATAGGGTACCAATATCATCTTGAAACATAATATGACTATGATATAAGTAATTTCTACCTTTGTATCTAACATTTGTAAATAATCTAATGACTGATTTTTTCATCGAATTGTATATATTCCTGCTCCACAGATTTTCTTTCTTCTACTGACATCTCTCTCTCAACCCATATATTTCAGGTTTCTGTTTCTTCCTAGATGAACAACTATCTGAGAGAACCAGTGGCGTCCATTAAAATATAAATTTGACATTTCTTTATATTAAATTGATAATTTTGGAATTTTTCTGTAAATTCAACTTTGTGATCTATCAGGATAGCAAATTCAAAAATCCACGCCCATATGCCGCCGATGAAAAGCTGCCAGCGCAGTGTTATTGTATAATATACGTTACAATCTCGCGTTAGAACAGGAAAGTCGACCTAATTATAATTATCATTGGAACACCGTAGAAAGGTCGGCGACCTTTCACTTTTCTATCGATACTTCCACGGGAAATGTTCATCGGAAATCTCTGCTATCATTCCTTCACTAGCAATACCAATCAGACGAACCAGACAAGCCCAGTCAGCACATCCTTTCGTTGTCAACCTCGAAAGATGTCGAACAGCACTTTATCAAGACTCCTTCATCCATAGAACGGCTAGGCTCTGGAATTCATTGCCTGTGGAAGTATTCCCAACAACATATAATCTCCAAAAATTCAAAAAAAATTCCAATACCTACCTCCTATCCCTATCCTCCCTAGGAACGCACGATGTTCTTTGAACATTATAGGGATTCCCTTTCGTGCGCTCCAAGCGATAAAAAAAAACAGAGGATATACGTCTACGATAACTTTACCATCACCAGTTGTATCTCAGAAAGTGTCAATCGAATTTACAACACTTAAATTTCAGAAAGCGTCAATTTTTTTCCTTTAGAAAAGACACAATTGAATTTCAGAAAGTGTCATCTTTTTTTCAGGAAGTATCATTTGAAATACAATTGATGCTTTCTGCAATCAAATTGACTATACTGAAAGGCAACAGGAGTTTTATGAAATACAATAAGTGACCATTCTAAAATATACAATTGACACTTTATGAAATTCGATTGACTATTCTGAAATACAATTGATAGATACTTCCTGAATAACAAGTGACTATTCTGGAATTCAATTGACACTGTCTGAAATACAACTGGAAAAGGTGTAGTAGTTGAATAAAATGACGAAAACTACCTTGGTTTAAAAACACACAAAAAGATAACATAGAGGTAGGTTTGATGACTATACACCATACAAGACAGTAAAGACTATTATTCTCATCCAGGGACCAAGATTATATCTTGCTGTATATAGGTAAGGTGTATATTGGGTTTTCTCAACACTAGCAATAGATTTCAATGATCGTAGTTCTATGAAACTGTAATTGTCACTATGGAAGCACTTCCTATAACCCATAATCGATGAAATGATAGAAGGACAGCTAAGATGGTATGGCCATGTGTGTCGAATCCCAGGAAACAGACTAACGAAAAGAGTATACGGAGCGCGATTGCAAGACAAAAACAGTGAAGGAAGACCTAGACGAAGATGTAATGATGGAATCAGAGAGGAAGCTGGAAGAAAAGACATAATATGGAAAGTTAGAAAAAAACTGAAACAGATAGAAAGAAAAACATGGAGAGAGATATTGAAGAGAAAGCCACAACTCGATACGCCTGACACCAAACGGTATAGGATTAGGTAAGTGAGTGAGTAAGAAAACACTTCCTTTGAGCTATAATTGAAATTGAATCATGACTGGTCTTTATTGATAAATACCTACTAGATTTGAATTTCATTCTTGCGGATCTTCCATCAGAACAGTGGATTCGTGTTAATCATAACATGGGTGGCTATGTCTTTATTGACTAGTAGTACATAACATGGCGATAACTAACTCAGAAGTAAGAATGAACTTTTCGCAATGAAAAGAGTGAATGATGGATATTCCAAGAGACGGAACGAAATCCAGCGCCGAGGTGTCGTGCGGTTGACGCGAGACGCGCTGACACATTCGCGTCATGCTCGGTAAATCGTAGTCGACTGTTGCCATTTGCTTGCTGTTACGCTTTTGAGCACGGGTTAGAGTTCGAACGGCGAGACAGAAAAAGGTGAACGATATACAGTATGATGGAAATGTATGGGATGAATTCATTATTTGAAAAATAGGTGATTATTGAAGAGAATCCAAGAGTTTTAATTCCAAAAACCCCAAGTCATGATATTGATACACCTCAGCTGTGGCACTTGATATCTCCAAGGCATTCTATCGAGTCTAGCACCACGGAATCATCGTCAAGCTTCCATCTCATGCCTTGCCTCCCCAGCTATGTTCTCTGCTAGCTAGTTCTCTCTAAGACAGGTTCTGACTCTCTTAGCATTGATGCTGGTATTCCACAAGGATCAATTCTAGCACCAACACTATTTCTACTCCATATCAACGATTGGTTGGAAGCAACTTCATGTCCAGTACACAGCTTCGCGGATGATAGTACCCTCCATAGCGCCATCTCTTCCAGGGCTCCAATGCCAGCCAGGCAAATCAGGAACGAGCTAGGAAAAAATGTTGACAACTTGAATATGGACTTGGCAACAATTCTGGAATGAGGATACAATGACTTGGTAGATTTCAATGCAAACAAGAAAAAGCATGCCTGTTCTCTAGAAAAGCCGATCTTACTGTGCCCAACATGAGCTTGTCAGTAGTAACCATACTTTTCAAGACATCCAATTCGATGCTTGGGATTACTATCAGCAATAACCTTTCTTGGTTGGTTTCCTGTTTCGGGCCAGGAGGTCTCTCACTTCCAGTCAGCTGCTTATGTTAATGAGGTACAGATCCGAACTCTTCTGGAATACTGTTCGCATATTTGAAGTGCAGCGCCCAAACATACCCTGAAGCTGTTGGACTCTGTCCAATAAAGAGGGCAATTCGTCTCGTGGGTGATGCGTTGCTCACAAACTCACTCACTTCACTGGGACACTATAGAAAAGTTGGCGATCTAGCTCTATATTATAGATATTTTTCATGGACGATGATCTTCTAAAATATCAACAATTGTTCCTCCCTTGGCAGTCCCCGCGAGATTAACCCGTCGAGTTGAGGCTTCGCACCCCCCCGTGGTCACTTTGGAGACCTGCAGAACATCTCTTTTCAAAGACTTGTTTATCCAGCGAACAGCGAGGCTCTGGAACACATTGCCAAGGGATGTGTTCCCCAAGGCATATAACCTTCAGAAATTCAAGAAGAACACTAATTCCTACCTTATTTCCCTTGGTTCTCACGATGTTATCTGAACATTACAGGATATTTCTTCTTGTGGGAATCAGAACATGAAAAAAAAGATTTTAGGTCACTGGTGTCCAAGTGATGACATAAGCGATGATTCTTATCAGTGCAGTGGACATGTGAGACCCTATTCAAAAGGTCCTCCAATTGTGTATCCAACAGTACATGATTATTCGAATATACTTTCATACAGGATGAATAACCAGAACTGTTTATCTATCAAAATGCAATGATATTATATTAAGTGTTCAAATCAACCCATTACCTCCCACGGATATTCCTTTCTTATATCCATAGGTATTTGCTGATGAGAAGCTCTTTCTAGAAACACAAACACTGGAACAAGTATTGAAAAAAATTGGTGTACTCAAATGAGTACGATGGGAGGGTTCATTGAAGAAAACTCAAAATTTTTAATACTATATAGGAGTGTTTAATATGTCAAAATTGCATCACAATCCAGTTGGGTATTGTAAGAGGAGTGAATGTACCTCTTTATCACTTGAAATTCATTTCTAGACATACTGGAAGCAACGAATGGTAACGAGACTTCACCGTCAACGCTCCAGTACATGAGTTCTCGGGGGTAATTGCCAGCAAGCAGCAGGATTTCTATCCTGATTTTAATGTCGGCCACAAAACTATGGTTATTTCTTGTGAGGCATAAGGGTTTGAGATCAACGTTTTCATCAAACAATCTCTCAAGGGTCTGAACTACACTATCGTTCTTTACATCCACTACCATTTTTTGTGATCTCCCCTCATAATCCTTCATTCTGCCTGGCATACTTATTACTTATATCCATGTAGTCCACTTGGGCTTCTTCAATTTTCTACTTCCTTCATTTTTCAAAGTTATGGGTTTCTTGAGAAAAAGTACTGAGAACGGCATGTTGTCGTCGGGGCTGTTGCTATTGTCGCTATCATTAACTCCTTGACTTTTAGCAGCTACTTCAGTTAAAGAAATTCCATCATCTGAGGAACACGTAATTTCAACTCCTCAAGGAACATCAATGATGAAGTTATATACCTAAGTGTACACCAATATCGTTTTCGTCAAATTCTTCTTCATCCCGTTGAGTGTCTACCTCAGATGGAATAATGAATATTTTAGGCTAACGGTTTGAAGAAAGAAGGACTTTCATTCCTTCTACTAATGTTTTGAAACGTCTGCTATAGGAGCGTTTCGAAGAAATTGGCTGTGAACTATTATTTATTCCAAACCCAGTTCTGAAATAAAATTGAGAAATTTATTACACATATATTCCCTTTGTACCCAAATGAGTACACCATTGTTTTCTTTTTGGTTACGTGAGGAATGATGAAAAATCAAGTGTCAGGATAGTATGAGCAACTCGAATACATACCTGGTCAAATAATTCACCGAGGCAAATGAGAATTTTCAAAAAGTTACTCTTGAAAACAAGAGATGAATCAGCACTTGTTTGCACAATCTCTTTAGTTGACATGATCGGCATTTACGCCATTCATGAGTACATCTCAAAATTACGAGTTTCTTGTATATTGCAATATATATATATATATATAGATGTAGATAGTAGACCATTATTTGCAGTGTACTCAAATGAGTACAGTGAGAGGTAATAGGTTTAGAGGACCGTCAGGAACAATCATATAGACATTGATGCAATGTGGAAACTGGGCAGTATATTCTTCTATAACGTTTTCGAGAACGTCAGGGCTTATTATTGAATTTTCCGTTCTGATATACATTTCTTCATTAGATGTTATCCCATCTCCTCAGCCAATAATGGTAAGAATTTCAATTTGTTAGGTTTCTGTTAATCTCTTCGAGGTTATTTGTGCATTTTCCGTTCTGATACGTTCGTTTATTACATGTTATTTCATCTCCACAGCCAATGATGAATTAAATCATGATTAGTACGGTTTCTGTTGATCTCATCAGGGTTATTCGTGCATCATCCGTTCTGATACGTTTCTTCATGAGATTTTATTTTATCTACACAGCCAATAAGGATTGAGATTTCGATAAGTTCGGTTCTGTTAATGCCATTGTTAGATCATAAGCGATTCGAATATTGTTATAAAAATAATATCAATTAACAAATCAATGAAACCTACTGCATAAGTAACTTCAAATGAGATTTTAGTACTTTTTCAATTGATGGTTTCTGAGTAGAAGACACTAAAATGGTTGATTTTTTGTAGCAAGTCTCAAGGTAGTTCAGTTCAACAGATGAGCATTCAGTGTAACTCCAATCATCTCATACAAAATCTCGAATATGATTATACTGTTGGATAGACGATCAGTAGACCTCTCAAATAAGGTGTCATATTATAACCCCTCTGTTGGTATCAGAAAAATTCATTCATAACTTCCTTACTTCAACGGAAGACACGTTACACTTTTTTTTATGAATTTCATGAGATGGGGCTTCTCCTTTATATTTCTGAAATAATGAATTTATTCCATACATTTACATACATGTATCATACAGTGTTTTTATGCTCAAGTCGGCACTATTGCTGAACTTGGTTATTCTTGAAGCTCCAAAGTCAGTGAAATGGATGAGGTAGTAAAATTTGTTTCGCTGATTAGGAAGATGGAAAAAGAAAAAAAAATCTTTCATCACGTTAACGAAGAATGTGTTGGTCAAACAGTACATTGTCTTCAAATGGACACCCTATAAACAATATTCTTTAACACAAGGGGATTCGAATTTGAACAATAACGATCTCATAAACTTTTATCCTGAATTCAAATTTGACTGAGCTATATATCGACGATTTCTTTGTACTTAATCATAAGGCAAAATTACGAGAAGTAATACCATGACCATCCTCGACTAACACAATCACTGTACAATTTAAAAAAATTATCGCTCCCATTTTCTTTCATCAAGGATACAAGATTTCGATACAGTTTCTGTCAATGTGAACTGGGTGTCCCATTTGAAATCATTTGACCATTTGACACGTGACATCATCGTCAGCAGAAATAATAATACTAGTTTGCCTATTTGACTGAAATCATAGCTTCAATGATAACCAAGCTAGCAGTATGATACTGGTCCAAATAAATATCGAAAGAAAAACAGAATCAACACAAAGTCGGTCGACCACACTCTATTTGAAAATCATCAGTAAGAAGTTATTGGCACTACGGCCATCATCGGACAATGGTACCCAAATTATTATTATTTGACAATGATGAGGACAACACATTTTTTTGAAACATATCAAACAATATGGGACTCAACATGTGAAACAATAAATCATGGTACTATACGATTTTCGTCAACGTCAACGAATTTGGCGCGTTTGTAGATCTTTTCTGAATTCACTGAGGAGCCAGATAAAACTATCAAAGAAATTGAAACATTGTTTCTAAACATACATCAGTTTGCCGTCAGTACTAAAAGAGACTGAAATTGTAAAAATTCAACTCATGAACGGAAAATGACACGAAACAAAAAATTAGTTTAGCACATGTCACTCATTGATTCTCTGTTTCGTGTGCAACTTCAAAGCCATTCTTCTTCAAGAAACTTCCAAGCAAGGTACACCTCCATTACCCTCTTCGTTACAGAATTTCAAAGATCTGTCAAGCAGAATGTTGAAAGGGGTTTGAAAAATGCTGATTTTGTTTCATAACACGTACCCACACTCTATAATAATATTTCGATTCGAATGGCTGCTTAGCAAAATTACGATTTGATTCCACAAAGACACTACCTATATCTTATGCCTCTTGTCGATACTATACTATTCCATTAGTATCAAAGAGATCATTGGAATATTTGATGAATATAAACGTATCAAGCTGAATATTTGATATTTGTACAACTTGTGAGCCAGTTTGTAGTCAATGGCATCAGCCAAGATTTATCTAATCCATCTAGGGGAGCTATAGGTGGATTAGGAAGCTTTTCAGGAAATGCAGGTGCATATTAGATATCAATAATTTGATTCACATGGGGGGTGAAGAAGTGAAATACCAGCCCCCTGTAGATGGTGTATAATATATATCACGTTTTGAAATGAAATGAATGCATAGAAGAATGATATATATTTCGATTGAAAAATTATATACCGAGTGTTACTGGACCATGGTAGACCAAACCATTTTGATTAACTTGATTTGCTGATAAATCAAGAAATTTGAAATTTTTCACCGAATCAAATGTTTTTCAGTATTCCACCTAACAATATGAGTACCTCAGACTTGATCAGGATGGTCATAGCACACTCAGATGGAAAATAACAAATAAAATTAGAATCATCATTGAAGTTTGAAATCACAACACACAGTTGATATTCTCTCAACTGTGCTTATATGGTATCATTGGATTGAGGAAATGATGCAGAACTCCAAATTGCAATGAGATACAGGAATTTGCGTTTGAAAATCGGAAGTTATTACCACTTCCGGTGAAACTGAAAGGGATATCCTGTAATGTTCAGAGGACATCGTGAGAATCAAGGAAAATGAGGTAGGAATTGGTATTCTTCTTGAATTTCTAGAGGTTATATGCCTCAAGGATCACCTCCCTTGGCAATGTGCTCCAGAACCTCGCTGTTTGTTGGATGAGCAAGTCTTTGGTAAGAGATGTTCTACATGTCTCCAAAGAGACCACGTAGGTTTGTGAAGCCTTAACTCGAAGGGTTATTCTCTCGGGGACTGCCAAGGGAGGATTAATTGTTGATATTAAAGGAAAGCATCGTCCATGAAGATATCTATGAGATAGGGCCAGATCGCCAACTTTGCTTCGGTGTCCCAGAGAAGTGAGTGAGTTTATGAGCGAGGCACCACCCACGAGACGAATTGCCCTTATTTGGACAGAATTTAACAGTTTCAGGGTATGTTTGGCTGCTGCACTCCAAATATGGAAACAGTATTCCAGGACAGGTCGAATCTGTGCCTTATAGATTATAAGCAGCTGACTGGATGTGAAATAGCTCCTTGCCCGAAACAGGAAACCAAGTTTTCGGGATGGACTTTTAGCAATTGATCCCACGTGGTTTTTCCAAGAAAGGTCATTCCTGATGGTGATACCAAGCATCGAAATGAATGTCTCCAAAGGTATGGTTACTCCTGACAAGCTTATGTTGGGCACAGTCAGATCGGCTATTCTAGAAAAAAGGCATGCTTGTGTTTCGTTTGCATTGAAATCTACTAAGTTATTGGATCCCCATTGGAGAATTGTTGCCAAGTCAAAAAGAGGATGATTTCCTTTTTAGAAAAACATAAAATATTATCTCCTTCCCAATTCGGTTTTCAGAAATCAAAAAATACCAACATGGCTATATTTGAATTTTTAGAAAGGGTTTATCTGTGTTTGAATGATAGAGAAGCTGCAGCAGCAGTATTCTGTGACTTCTCAAAAGCATTTGACTGTGTCGATCACGGAATACTGCTAGCCAAGCTGAATCATTACGGATTCAGGGGTCTTGTTAATGACTGGTTTGCTTCATACCTCACTGGTAGAAAACAATTTGTGAAAATTGATGGGGTGAAATCCTCTTCTTTGAATATACATTGTGGGGTACCTCAAGGGTCAGTATTGGGTCCTGTACTGTTTCTCCTTTATATAAATGATATTTCTAGTCTTCCTATACAAGGAAAATTCACTATATTTGCAGACGATACCACCATTTTATGGCACAGTAGAAATGTAAATGAATTGAAGGCAGCAATCACCAGAGATTTGAAAATAGTTAAACTTTGGTGCGACTCAAATCACTTATGTTTCAACGCTAACAAAACCAATATTCTTACCATTAGATTCGATTTTGACGACTTACAACTAGAGAATCAGAATATAGAAAATAAACCACACTGTAAATTCTTAGGTCTTTCGATTGACAATAGACTCAAATTTGAAGAGCACGTAAAAAACCTCAATAGAAAGCTATCTTCTAGCTGTTATGCTATCCGAGTTATTTCTAATGAGCTTGGGCCATCTTCAGCGAAAATGGCATATTTCTCTTTATTCGAATCGCATATTACGTACGGTATTGCTTACTGGGGTTTTTGCACAGATCAATTATTGAACTCAGTGTTCGTTCTACAGAAGAGAGCTGTTCGGTACCTATGTAAGGCTGCAAACCGGGCACACTGTAAACAACTCTTCATCCAACATAAAATTCAGACAGTGTACAATATCTTCATTATAGAGTCTGCGTGCCTTATTCACAAAAAGTACGGGTCGAGTATCTCAGCTCCAGAAATTGTTCATAACACCAGACAAAAAAATAATCTACAATTACCCATTCCTTTGTATACATTGACAAAAAATTCGCTTATATATGAAAGCAAAAAAATTTACAATCATCTTTCACAAGAGATACGTAAAGTTTCGAATCTAAAAGCCTTTAGGCATAAGCTGAAGGAACAACTGGAAATAAAAGCATACTATAGTGTTTCAGAATATTACAATGATACCTTCTGATATTTTATATATTTTCATGTGGAAACTATAATAGTATTATGTTCATGTTTTTGTTGGTGTAGTTTGTCAAATATCGTCTGTTTGTTCGTTTTCATATATATATAGTGACGAGATAATATATCACAATATAATATATTATGTTTATTTTTCACATTATTGTTATTATCATCAATGTTATTATAAGTATTACCATTCTATATGACGAATTATGAATATCATTATGAATAATTATTGTTAAATTGTAACCTGCTTTGTCAATGAGTTAACACTTTGGACAATAAAGCTTATTTGATTGATTGATTGATTGATATGTTGTCAACATTTCTCCCTCGTTCGTTTCTGATTTACCTGTCTGGTATTGGAGCCCTGGAAGAGAAGGCGGTCTGGAGGGTACTATCATCCACGAAGCTGTGTACTGGACATGAAATTGCTTACAACAAATCGTTGATATGGAGTAGAACTGGTGTGGGTGCTAGAATTTCTTCTTGCGGAACACCAGCATATATGATAAGAGAGTCAGATGAAACTTCGTCGACCACTACATAGAGAGACCTGTTTGAGAGGAAACTAGCTAGCAGAGAACATTGCTAGGGAGACAAGCCATAAGACGAAAGCTTGTCGAGGATTCCGTTGTGCCCGACTTGATCGGATGCCTTGGAGATATCAAGTACCACGGCTGCCATATAGGTGAAACGTAAGCGAGCAGGTCACCAGTTGATCTCTGATGACGGAAGCCATATTTTCTATCGTTGATAATACCTGAATGTTCCAGGTATTTCATGAGCTCAATGTTGATAGCTTTCTCCATGATCTTTGATATAAAAGATAGCAGTACGATCGGTCTGTAGTTGATAGGTAGGATCTTTCTGCTTTTTTCAGGAACTGGTTGTACTCTTGCAATTTTCCAGTTGGACGAGAATATCTCTTATTTATGAGAGTAGTTGATCAACTTGCAGAGAACAGGTGTCAGTTTGGGAGCACATTTCTTGAGAACAATCGGTGAGATTACATCGGAGCCACAAGCTTTGTTGGTGTTGGGACCCAATGAAATCTTCCTTATAGTACGTTGGCGAGAGGTGATCTCGGACATATGACTGTCAATTGGCGTTATGTTTGGAGGTTGTTCTCCCTATACATCCAGAGTGACATTTCCAGCATATAGATGCGAAGAAATGTTGACTTCCTTTTGGGCAGTCGTGACTAGTGTCCCATCTTCCTTGGTTAGAGAAGGAAACGAGCTGGAAGTGACGTTTTTTTTCTACAGCTTCGGCAAAGGACCAAAATGAACGGGATTCGTTTGGATATTCAACAAGTTTTGATAGTATCATGGCATCACGAGCATCGTTTGATGATCAAATCATCCCATTGCATATGCCTCTAGCCTCAACATATTGTGCTCTAGTCTCAGGGCCTGGATTTTTCTGCCATCGATGGAATGCTGCTTGTTCGAAAGCGACAGCTCTAGAGCAGTTTTTACTGAATCAGGCATGTTGCTAAAGTGCCGTCAGCTTCGGAGAATGGTGAAAATTATCTATTGGTGAAATTCTTCCCGACCGCTTTAGCGAGGGACTAAACGACTGGAATTCATAAGGACAATCTATGAGTTCCGATATTATTTCGGCATCGTATGTTTCCTTTGATGCTTCTATTATTTAGCTGCAGTTATTCCTGGCTTCAACGTATTCTGCTCTAGTTGCGAGGTTAGAGTTTTTTCCGTCAGCGATGGTAGGCTGTTTGTTTCAATTTGAAAGCTCTACAACAGTTTTTGTTGAACCACGGTTTCGAAGATGATGATCTTTTCGAAGAATGAGGTTTGTAGGTGAAGGATCCTCAGAGTCGAACCATAATATTTTGTGCCAAGAAAATTCGAAGAAAAATATGCTAAAACTCTAGTCTCCTGAATTGTAATGCCATACAAGTCGTAGGGGTGCCGGAGCAGTTGATGTAATGAAAAATGGGTTGTGGAGATGAGTGTGTGGTCAGAATTGCCAAGTGGAGCTCGTATATCTATGGTGTGAGGTGCCGAATTATTAGAAAAGAACAAGTTGATTGTATAGGCTGAATGGTGATTGACATCCGGAATTTGTGTGGTTCCTTGATTCATGAGTGATGGCGAAAGCATCGGCTTGTCGCCCAGCTTCATCCGTTTTGTGGCCATGTCCGAAAATATCTTTCTAGTTTGCTTAGGACAGTTCCCTCAATATTCCTCCCACCTTAATTCTACTTCAAGTCTCAGATGTAGATAGCTTTAGCAGCCTCCGTGGTGACGTCAGGTGTAGCCCTGGAAATGCAGGGTCTGCTGACCGAAACCAAAATTGTGCGGCTGGCTGCTGTTTGTTGACTCCGTCGATTCGTTGTTTCGTCTTTCACCAAGTGTTGCCTATCTTTTTCACTTTTTTCACGGTACTGATGAGGGCCGAAAGTTCGAAGCACGTGTCTGTAGTGAACTTTTGAAAATATCGATATATCAAATGTATATGTTTTGATATGTGCAATCCAGTATCGCGCAGCGCTTATTTTCTTGGACTACTTGGCTCACATATGTCACGAGGTCTGATCAATGAAGATGCAATAATTTTCATCATATGACTCCTGTTATAGCTATCAATTCAATTCAGTATCCAAAGAGGAAACTGATGGATATTCACGATACAAGATAGCACGTCGCCCCACCAGACGGCAACAACTTGAACACTTCTGAGCGGTTTGTTTTGATGATATGACCCATAATGCACAGAAAAAAAACAAATGTGAACCAATGGAAACAAAGTGAACAGGCCGCTTTGACAGCTTTCAAGAACTGCGATAGATGACGTAGGCTTATTTGCTATCGCAAACTATCTATTCATTCTTGCCTCACGGTTTGACACTATATATGTTTGTTTACCCCCACTTATTTGATACAGATTTCACTTTATCCTTCATCGCCTTATAAATTCAAAGATTGAAATTTAATTCTTCTGATTTGGTGATTTTAGAACTTTTCAGTGGCTTTTTCAAAGTTCTCTCAGTCATTCCCAATAAAAGAAAGTGAATTCATTCCAGCCACTTAGTGGTTGTAATAGAAATGTATTATTCAAAAAGTCCTCTCAGTGATAACTGAATTTTATTCACAGCGAAATCTTCATCCATAACCATTCTCTGCAAACTTATTCAAATTTCCAGATTAGCACCTAATTTCTGAATTAAAAATGTAACACTTACCTAACTGGTCTAAATTGCTTTATGAAATGCTTTTTCTGGCCATTTTTCATCCACTTTATTTCCCGCTGGAGCCTCAGGCACTTTCCGAAACTTTCAAACCCTTAGCTTGAGAATTTTTCGAACTTTTCAGAACTTCATACATATGAAATACTATGGACTCTTATAACTTCACCTTTGGCCAGTTTTTCATCTTTCCATCGACTCTTCTCTTTTTTCTATCGCGATACTGGGATTTTAACCTGACTTTTATTACCGCCTTCAGAAATATAATGTTTGAGTGAGTCCATACAAATTTATCAAATTACCTAAGCCTATGGGCATCAACCATATGAAATATTAGTCTAAAAACCATTTTATTTATTGGAAAATAGGATTGATTATGAATTTGTATACATGGGCTATATTTTTGATACTGAAACAAAACATGAATCAGCAAAGTAATAAGCATCCTACCATGAACTGTTGCAGAAATTACAGTTATGAGAAATATATTACAGAGCCAAATAATACCTCGAGATAATGGTGTCGACGTTAGTTTGACATGTGAGCATGCCCAGTTCGAATTCAGAATGAGGAAATACTTTAAGGAGCACAGAATGTTAGTCATTTCCCTCTCCTATTAAGTATGCAGCATAAGCCTTGGGCTAATGCTGCAAAATCATACGGGTGGAAAATTAGCATTTTTGTGCGAGTTATACACTATACTTTTTCTACAGCCGTAACAGATGATTAAAATTTTTCATGTGTTCGGCTTGTAGCGAACTGATTTCTTTCCATATAATGATCTATTGAACAGAGCTGTCATTGCTTGGAATTTGACATTCCATAGGAGATGACAATTATCGTGAAATAATAACACAATGAAGTAATTACGTAATCTGGAAAGGGAATGAAATTGATATCATACAATGTACCTCATTGATTTATAGAAAACAGTAAAAATACTCCCTGTCCCAATTCACTAGACGTCCAAGGGCGATCACTTGGTTTCCCTTATATTCGGTTCGGACAAAATCGTAGATTGGGACACATATTTTTGAACATCACAGACTGAGAATCCAACATGATAAGGGATTCACTCCTGTCTTATCAAACTTTCAAATCAGAAATCGAAGAATTAATAATCATGCCAATTAGTACGTTATCAAAACAGAAACGATCCGACTATATCGAACCAATTATTCTCAAAAAAGTTGAATGAGGATGGGAGAATTTCAAAAGCTCAGCATCAATTACATCAATCTCAATTCAATTAATTGGAAGGAATGGATGAAATGCATATTCTGATGTTGGATAAAGAGTTTTCTTGATAATATGAAGACTCATCAGATGGAATTCCATCGATTTTTCAGCTGAATAGTGTTTATGTTAGATGAGTTATGACTGATTACGTATTTTCTGATGATTTTTCTTACAATAATAATGTTTGATTCCTTTTGGAATAGTGAAATGAGTACATTTCGATTACTTCTAGTAATTTTCTGTGTATATGAATTCTCTCAAAATGTTGGTCGTGTATTATATATTAGTAGGATTTTCATATTATCGATACTATCGAACTCGGGGTGGCTCCTGTCTATTGAATAGTATATTGATAAAAACGACTTACTTTGGATCTGAGTTATCGTTTAGTGGTTTTGTTTATCCCTTCAATGCCCCCTCTGTTACAAATCTGCAACATGTTTAGTCATTTTAGTTTTTTATTGAATTGAGGCCCATTGGTTCAGTATCGTTATTAAGAATTACGACACATCACACATTTATCTGAAATATCTTCGAGTGGTCATCGATAGGTGGTACTCAATTGTATATAACGTAATACCTATGTGATGTAAGAAGCATATTACGCACGAATCGAGAAGTTATATGTCATCCGGTGTTGACTGCGATTACGCGATCAGCACATTCCTATATACTGGCGGAATGAACGAAAACTGTGCGATGTGCTTACTGTGCGTAAATAGCTACTTACTGAGGCTGTATTTCGTGTGTTCTTGCCTACTTTTTATAGTGGCCGTTGGTAATAGTATATTATGTAATATATCATACCTACCAGAGTGTACTCAAATAGTCTCGCTCAACAAAAAAAAGTCCAGGTCTCAGTTAGTGAAGTGTGGGGTCCCTCGAGTATCTGTGCTTGGACCAATCTTATTTTCAGTATATATAAATGACCTATAAAATATCACTATTAGAGGGAAGTTCACTATGTTCGCAGATGACACTACAATACTATGGCATAGCAACAATAATGACGAATTGAGTAACTATGTCGCTGAAGATATATTGGAAGTAAAAAATTGGTGTGATGCGAATAAATTATCATTCGATATTTCTAGAACATGAATTTTGACGTTCAAGTGCACTCTTAATGATATACTTTTGGAAAACTCAAGAATTTGTACTCATTCATCGGCTAAGTTTTTAGGGCTCTATGTGGATGACAGTCTCTCATTCAACACCCACAATACAAATTCATGCAAAGAATTATCTTCTGGTTGTTTTGCAGTTAGAGTCATCCCATCTGGATTGAATATATCTGCAGCAAGATCAGTTTATTTTGCCCTGATGGAGTTTGTTTCTGGGGAAATAGTTCTCAATTTCTTCTGAACTCTGTGATCATTTTACAAAAGAGGGTGGTTAGATACCTTAGTAAAGCTAAATTCAGAGAACCTTGTCAACCCTCATTTGTGGCACAAAAAATACTGACATTGACTTGCATCTTCATTCTAGAGAGTGTTTGTATGAACCACAAAAAATATACCACGAACATTCATTCGATGTCGGTACACAACACAAGAAATGTTGACTGTACGGTTTCCCTACTTATTCCTTGAAGTACATTAATAATAAAGTCTTTTATTTATAATGCCAAAAAAATGTTTAATCACCTGCCTTCACATATTCGTTCATTGCTAACACATATCGAGTTTAGAAAGGCAGTTAAAGTGCTACTACTGAATAAAGCATATTATACCTTGCAAGAATTTTATGAAGACGCATTCAATTAGATTTGTCAGTTTGTATAATTCGGTTTCAATTGTTCAATATCTTTTTTATAGTGTGACTTTCACTAGTATAATGTTCTACTTAAATGTTCTGTTCCATGTAAATGTGCATATTTCACATGATTTTATGTAGTTTAAATATTAGTTATAGCTTATGATACACATGCTTTGTCAACAAAAACTTTTGGTTTTTAGTACAATAAAGACTCTCGGCTAAATGTATAAAAATTCGAAATTTATTTTTCATGTTCTGATTCCCACGAAAAGGGAAATCCTGTAATGTTCAGAGAACATCGTGAGGAGCAAGGAGAATGAGGTAGGAATTGGTGTTCTTCTTAAATTTCTTAGGGTTATATGCCTCAGAAAAAACCTCCCTTGGCAATGTGTTCCAGAGTCTCGCTGCTCGTTGGATGAACGAGTCATTGGAAAGAAATGTTCTGGCAGAACTCCAAAGTGACCGCGAAGGGGTGCGAAGCCTCAACTCGAAAAATATCAATAAAATAGAGCGGGATCGCCAACTTTCCTATACGATGTTCCAGAAAAGTGAGTGAGTTTGTGAGCGAGGCATCACCCACGAGACGAATTGCCCTTTTTTGGACAGAATCCAACAGTTTAAGGGTATGTTTGGGTGCTGCACTCCAAATATGGAAACAGTATTCCAGGACAGGTCGAATCTGTGCCTTATAGATCATAAGCAGCTAACTGGAAGTGAAACAGCTCTTGGCCCGGAACAGAAAACCAAGGTTTTGTGATGCAATTTTAGTAATTGATCTCACGTGATTTTCCCAAGAAAGATTATTGATGATAGTAATCCCAAGCATCGAAATGGATGTCTTCAAAGGTATGGTTACTCCTGACAAACTTATGTTGGGCACAGCGAGATCGGCTTTTCTAGAGAAGAGGCATGCTTGTGTTTTCTTTGCATTGAAATCTACCAAGTTATCGGATCCCCATTCGTTTATCAATGACTGTGGTCTGTCAACGCTGATGGATGAATGTGATTTCTCAAAAGATCATCATTAATTTTCATGAGCTGCTGCTGTTATATAGGTGAGAAATACGGTATGTCATGATATTAGTCGAAAATTGTGATGCACCTATGCAACATTATGCTGTACAGGGTAGCTGTCATCCGAGCCTCATCTTTGGGATATCGTAAGCAGTAAGAGATACAGGGGCGGTGGAAGGATGGAAAAGCTGCGCAATATTATTTCTAACAAAATGTTGTTCCAAGAACTGAAAAGTTCCGAATACTCTCGGAGGTATACGAAACGACCGATATTTCCTACAACCTGTTTTATTTAATTTTTTCAAGTTATTTGAAAATCGAAATAAATTACACTTCATCATGGCCATTTTTTCTCCTCTACAAGTTGTCATTTTCAATTTTGAAATCCGACGTTCCGTCTTCCAGAAACCATCATCAACTAATTGATATAAAATACTGATCTGGTTTTTGTATTAAATTTTTCCACAACTCAAAATATTCCAGAAGCTATGAGTCATCACATATTCTTGTTTTCAAATATTTCGGTCACAAATGCGTATTGAATTCAATGAATTATAGTTTTTTCAATCATGTTGGCCATGCATGATGTTGTGCATATGCAAAAGTCAAATATTTGTGGAAAAAACATATTGATTTGATGATTTTAACAAGTTCTGGAATAGAAATAATGCTCTTCAAAAATATTTTTTTCACAAAATCAAAAAATTCATACTTTGTAGGGTTGAATTGCGATTGTGATGTGATGTTGAAAAAATGTTGTCATGAGTTAACTACAGAGAAAAAAAATACCATACACATTCGTTTTTTCCTTGTGAATGTATACCTACTCATCTCTATATACACCATGAATGTCTTGACGAACAACTCCTCAAACGCCGCTCCTTTGAAAGGTTTGAAGGTCTAGAATTCCACACAACAAACATAATGCGGCACAAAGATAAAGCATAAAGCAGTCCCCTATAATATTCGTGATATCTAATTACAGGAGAACTAACGTCAAACGCGGAACAATGAAGATATCCCGACATGTCTATTCTCGATATCTACCCAGTTAATGAACAAGTCAAACCTCTAAAATATTCATGACCCATTGTACCAGATGGAAAAACGTAGGCATTAAATAACCATGCCAATCGGCAATCGGAACGCTGTCTTTACTTTTCGAAATATATGTTTCTATTGAAATGACAGCAAAATGATAAATAACATAAGTATAGGTACTCACTTACTATTTGAATGAACTGGACTGGCATGAATAGAATGAATGAATCTAACTGTGGTTCATTTTTTAGAACCTTTTTCAATGTCGAAATGAAAATCCTCACACAGGTCGCTTCAACGTGCAATTCACATCACTTCCATCAATATACAGGCTGATTCACGGTCGATGGCACATAAGACGTTTCTGGAGGACGCAACGTAGGATTACACTGAAAATCTGCTTTCTTGGATAATTAGTTGTGTTCTATCGACCTAAAATATTCTCAACACTGCGACGTTGCTGCTTATATTTGAGTTTTTGGATAGGACACCCTATCCATATTATTACATTTTCAGATTCTTCCTAAAGAGCTGATTTTAACGATTTTTTACACTTTGGGTCTAGCATGAATGATAACAAAGATATAGGGTGTGAAAAATCGAGTTTTTTCAACTTCAAGAACTTGTTGTGTCGTAACTATCCACAATTTTTTTTTTAATTGATTCGGCCGTTTTTTGATGGAAATCCATGGCAAAAGTGAAAACTTCACAAACGATATTTCCACAAAATTCTCAAACACACGACATGTTTCGCTAACACAGTAGCTTCGTCAGGTGATATACAAGTACGATGAACTAAACTAACATTGGCTTGCTTATATCCTACTTTCCCATCAACCTTAAGGATTAGTTACCTGTGGGCAAGTTCGATAAACCTCCATTTTCGGAAATTAGATATTGAATGATGTAGATATTGTGCCTGTGTGGTAAGAATCGCACAAATATAATAGCTGACATATAGAGGGGGGGAAGAGAGTTTAAAGTGGGACAGGATGTATATGAGTTTCTCAATTCTCAGAAACTTAGCAAGAACTTTAACATGATTTTTCTTCTTCAAAAGAAAATATGTGTACCGAAACAATGTCCGTATACTAGGAAGAATACGAAGAAACTGAAAAATACCTTCTCGATTCATCTCTCACTGGTTTCACAATTCAATAGATGTATTCAAAAGACAATCACCTAGGTTATTTTCACATCCTTGAGAATATTTGAATACTTTGGATGTATTCAACTCTGGGAGTATTTAAATACTTTGGAAGTATTCAAATACTTTGGAAATACTCAAATACTTCGGAAATATTCAAATACTTTCAGCTAATTTGGATACTTTGCAAATAATCGAATACTTTGAAAGTCATTATTCCAAATTTTTTGGGATTTTCTCTCCTCGTTTCTATAAAATAAAAATATTAATATTATTTCAATATACGTGTAGTAAGGACAAATCAGATGATTTGCCCCAAAATTTCACTGCGTTTAAAGAATTTTCCTATCAGAGAGCCTAAAAGAAAAATTCACTAGCTTGTCAGTGACAATTTGTATTGAAAAATTTGTATAGAAGAGAAATAAAGGTATATAGAAAAAATATCAAATTTTCACTTATCTTTGGACGTTTCGGGACCGATTCTGCTCCCGTTTTCAACATGAAGAGATTTTTTTCAATTGCGAAGTCGTATAATATGTCTTGAAGCTTTTCAGTTTTCAATGACAATTGGTGACGTTGGCAATCAAAGGAGTTACAGGATGTCTTCATTAATTAATCTTGAATTTACCGTTTGAAAATTTGATATTTTTTCTATATACCTTTATTTCTCTTCTCCGAAAATTTTTCAATACAAATTGTCACTGACAAGCTAGTGAATTTTTCTTTTAGGCTCTCTGATAGGAAAATTCTTTAAACGCAGTGACATTTTGGGGCAAATCATCTGATTTGTCCTCACTACACGTATATTGATATAATATTCATATTTTTATTTTATAGAAACGAGGAGAGAAAATCCCAAAAAATTTGGAATAATGAATGTACCACCTCCTCGATTAACCTACAGACAGTATTTAACTTCGAAAGTATTTAAATACTTTGGAAATATTCAATTACTTCGAAATTATTTCAATACTTACTGTGAACTATTCCAATACTTTTGTATTCGTCATTCAAATACTTCTTGGCTTCTGAAAATATTTTATATTTAAATATTCCCACTATCCGAAGATATTCAATACCTGATATTTAAATACTTTTCTCACAGTATTTGCCCAGCTCTAAGTCAGCACTCAAATTAATTTCATCCTGTTTTTAGATTAGACAGAAATCTGTTGTTGATGTTGATGCCAACGACGAACTTCTGATATCTGACAAAAGACTATTGTTAGAGGTGTGCCGCAGGGTTCAATACTAGGGACTTCACTATATATTCTCGATACTTCATGAAAATCATCCATTTTCTCAAAGTGGTCCACAGTATTTTCAAGAAGAAAAAAACTAGGGGCTCAAAGTCGGTCGACCACACCACTTGAAGTGTGGTCGACCGACTTTGAGCCCCTAGTTTTTTTCTTCTTGATTCTTGATACTAATGAACTCACAGAACAATCTCTTCTCGACGCTTCATATATTAGAATACTACTTCAGTGAAAATAATCCCAAATCAAATAGCGATAATAGTCAAATAATGAGTTTATCTAGAGAAATCTGTCATATAGAAACCTCAAATACACTGATGGTGGCGTACTTATTTTAGAAACTGTCAAAAATGTCCTTTCTAGGTATTACTCTAGGTATTAAACTCATCGATAATCTCGCCATAAATTTATCAAGATACTCTTATGCACTGAGAGTGATATCTAGAAATATAAGTATTGAAGAAGCGATGCTGGCATACAACGCTTATGTTCAAAATCGCATCAGATATGGTATAATGTTTTGGGGAATGGCAACTAATGTGATTGAAATATTTGTATTACAGAAACGCTGGCTGACAATAATTTTCGATATTGCTAGAATCGACAGCTGTAAATCACTCTTCATAGAGAAGAAAATACTGACTTTAGCGTGTCTTTTCATTAACGAAGGTGCAGTGTTTATACATGAGAATATGACACTCCTTAATGAGCAAAACAGAATGCATACACATAATATCAGAAATCAAAATGATCTGTTGAATATAAAAACTAAACTATCATATATCCAGAGGAATATTTCTTACTCTTTCATAAGCATCTGAAATCAGCTCTCAGAATCTATGAGATTGGTACCCAGCAAGGAATTCAAGATCAAATTGAAAACACTTCTAATTTCCGGCACCGGCACCGAACATGTTCAGTCAGAATCTGAATATTCAATTATTCTCGGGGTATTCAAAACTCCTAAGTATTTGAATACTTCCACAGTATTTGAACATTCCACGAGTTTTCAAATACTTCTGAAATATTTAAATACTTTTGAGTATTCAAATACTTCACATACATTTGAATACTTTGTGAAACTATTTGGAAATTATTAGTCATAAATATATTCCAACAAATATTTGTAAGAATAATTATAATTACCTGAACCAGAAAGTATTCAAATACTCGGTATTTAAATACCGAAAATTATTCAAATATTAAGAGGTATTTGTAAATACAAATAATGCCCATCTCTGAGTGCTGTCCCTCTGATGCCATAAGCTGGCAACTTTGTTATTAAATTTTTATGGTCAACGCTATCGAACAAAGGATAATCCTTTAATTCGGCGAATGGGTTCTGGAATGCCTGGGGTACGAAAGATTGTACGTCAGATGTTGCTTTGAACTCTTTTATTCATTGGTTTCCCAAATGTTGAGAAAATAATGGTAAAAACCAGATTCTCAAGTAGTTTCACCGAATAGCACAATTTTTCTTAGTATATGTATTGTATCAAGCCGAAACCTCGATGGTGGCTCCGCCCACAGATTTACCTGAAGCCGGTATTCGAGTCGGTGCATATATTACTCCGAGTATTGATTAGAATTTAGAAAGCATCCCGATAAATTGAAAGCAGTCCGCCAGTTTTTCAATGTCTTGGCGTATGCGTCCCGCGGGACCGATACCGTGCTCCTGCTGCATCTCCGAATCCTGTCCGGGATAGATGCCTCCACAGCAGGAATGAGACCATAAAGTAATCAGCAGGAGAAAAGGAAGTCGAGTTCTCGACTTAAGTTGGGTTTTATGGGTGTTGTCACAGACCTTCTCTCCAATTCAATTATTGTTCTCTGTTAGAGTGGATGTTTCCGAAGTGAATGCTATTTGTCTGGAAGTGAGTGGAGAATTATTTACCCAAAACATTGTATACAGTGTAACTCACCTTCTGATAAGCAATCTATGGAATATTCTTCGATGATGAAGCGTCATATAAGGGAGGTTTTTTTCACGTTGTCCATAGATCACACCTGTATACAAAGATGCGAAAGGTTTGATGTCGCCTTCGATGTTTCATGGATAAAAATGTCATATATTGCTGGCAGTTAACAAGTGGATTCTCAATATGTATTGCAATCCGATATTTTATTTTTTGATTCGCCTTTGTTCGTTTTTTGTTTTGTTGTTTTACCTTCCTTGCTGTCTCAGCCAGTTTGCTAGACATTTTGCTCTATTGGGAATCTATCCCTTTGTTGGTCAAGTGGGAGAGCTTCGACCTAGACTCCGACAACAGTTTATGTGAGTTAATTCTTTCATGTAATTAACTTATGACAATGAAAGGCGTTTCTCAAAATTTTCACTTATAGATAATTAAACGAGAGCTTTTTTTTGTCGAAGTAAACTTGACATGTATCGATAAGAATTTTGTTGCCTGGCAATTTGACGAAAAAAAACTGTCTCTGGAAAAATTACGAGTCCGTCGTAGGTCGAGTAATTTTTTTCGGTAGTTCTTGAGTTGAATTACTTAATGGTAACAACATTCGAATTATAAATGCCAAGTTCACTTCGATTAAAAAAAAGCTAGAGTGTAATTCGGTAAGACAATTTAATTCATCAAACCTTTCTGTTTATGGCTGGTTGTCATGCTTCCAAAAGTTAGGTTCCGTTATTGTCGCTCGAAAAGTTAGGGCAAACTTTTTTCGCTGCCATAAGGACAAAAATCACGCGACTGGTGGGATTTTTCATGTATACATTAATTAAATTGTCTCAGAAATACTTCACTTGAATGATTTCTCCTACTCAAGTGACACCCTGCACAGTTTTGGAATGAAAATAATACTTCAGGTTTAGTCAGAAATTAGGTGATTTCACGAATATGCTCAATCCGGGTGAAACCAACCTACCAGAGAATAATCGAGATAATATTCATTAAATGATGGAAAGTTATATTGAGATGCGAATTTTTTATTTCTACAATAATAACTTCTTGTGATTGATCCACATCACAGATCATCGAACTCAACAGATGGTGAAATTGTAATGCTCTCTGTGATATTCGATGGCTCAAAATTCGTTTCTTTTGATAACACCACCGTATATACGGAGAAAAACTCGTTGATTTCACACATTACCCTTCGACTCACACTGAAAAATAAATTTTTGCACCTTTCGCAGCAATAGCTATAGTATCTCGTGGCATATCCATAATGGAACAGATATACTTAAGTATTGAATAATTTGTTTACGCTGATTTCGTTCGAACAATAAACTGTAAAAAACAATAATAATTTGGATCATGTATTTGGTGGAGTGGTTGTGCCAAAAATTCATCCATCTGTGGTAATTCCCCTTTGTAACCATTGCCAGTGGACATATGTGGCTGGGATGGGGTGATTTGCATATGTCTGTCTAGGTGGCTGAGGACTGGTCAACAAGGCTCTGGCAACCTAATCCAAGCTGTGGAACCCGTGGTGATGGATGAGTGGCACCGATTTATGGTGTCGCTAACGGGGCCTCTGGGAAACAGGGCGACATCTCAGAGTGAAAAGCCTTAGCCCTGTGCAGGGGGCACCACAGGGCTGGACCAACCCATTCTCTCGTCACTTGTAGGAGAAAGAAAACTTTTGGCCTTCTTCGTAGACGAGAACAGGGATCGGAAGAGTAATCTTCAGGAACCTGAACGAAAAGGGTTTTTCATATTGAAGTGGCCCTTAATAAGCGCCATAAATCGTACATGGTAAAATTGATAACGGCATGTAGGTGAGATACAATGGGCCACTAGGCCTAAGTGTCGTCGGAGACTTCGGTCAGACGAGCCTACAAACGGAGTGGTGTGTTTAGTGGGTATACCTGGAGTCAGGAGACTCCCACACTATCATATGGGGAATTGGACCCATATGGTGTCTATAAAGGATTTCAACCACCTCGATGAATAATAAACATTGCCACGCCACACATGTGCATATAAAGTCAGTTCTGACAAGAGAGCTAGAGCTTCCGCATATGTGTAGTTCAGTGATCTGTGATTGAACTTTCAAACAAAATTTGAGAATCAGCAACATTGTCAATAAACAAAGTTGAAGTGAGAAGTGGATAGAGTTATGACTACAAATTTCTGGCATAAACCTCAACGATTTTTTGATTGTGAACTCAATTAACAGCTCTTGTATTCATTCTCATAATAGCCACTTTTGGACATAACTAAAAAAAAGTCTTATTGAATCATCCTTTGATTCGATTGGTATCATTGATGTGTATAGCTATACCATACCTATTCCTATCCCTATATATACGTTCCTTTTTTTTTGTCGAGGTGGTTGAACTTCTATGTGGACATCGTATGAGTCTAATATGAAATATCAATTTCTATTTTGGATTTATTCAATTTCAGATTGTTAGGATTAAAATTTTTATGACAGGTTGTATAACGGAAAGTAGAATGATAATCTACGAAGTTTTGTACCTGCGGTACTCGAAATACTGATCAAAAGTTTCAATTTCCAGTAAATTCATGATGGTTTCGATATCTCCAAATCTACCAATTTTTCACTTAGGTCATATTGTGATATGCTGGTCCATGAGCTAGACTTTCAGCCCTCCAAAGGATGACGTTGAGTTTTGGGATCCCTGTATAGTGTTCTGGTGGTGTCAAGGAATTATTGAGTGTAGCACATTATTTCGTTCCCAACCTTGAAATATGTTGAAAACAACTCTACCAGTACTGGATCATATTGTTTATATACCTTCTCTTGCACCAAGAAAAATTCAGTTGTACAAGTTTATATTCAAAAACATCACATTACTGCCTGATAAAACATTTCAACTGCGAAATGTCATCTGATTAACGTGAAAAGTCAACGTTTCCAACGTGAAATAGATCACCTTCTCAAATCACCCTTTTTGTTTTGGAAAGGTCACCTTATAGATTTGAAATGGAACAAGATCATAGTTACAAGATGGAATTCAAAAAATAATTATTTAAATCTTGAGAGATGTCATTTCACAGTTAAACAAGTATCATTTGAGTTCTATGCCTTCTTCATTTACCATCTTTGTCATACCCATTTACCACAATGAATTATCTCATTCACTTATGAACACTTGTTAAATCAGAATAGTTAGTCGTCTACAGATAACTGATATGTAAGGACACATGCCCTAGAAGTGGTTCGGATTCCACTATAAGCTGTAGGTCCCGCTCTTCCTAACTCCGCACAAGTTTCGACTTCTGGGGGGTTGGTTCCCAACTTTGAAGTAGCGATATACAAATTTTACAAATTTTTTTTACATTAGCCCGCAGCAGCTCGTGAACCCTTCTCACTTTTTTCGAGAAATGAAGTGGTTGAAAGCTCTTATTGATATTCTCGGGACATATACTTATTTACCCCTCAAGTATAGGGTTTTTTGAGAAATTACATGGAGTTGAACTACATCAGGGCGTTATAGTGTTTTCACGATAAATCGGTAATTTATCGAAAGTTCTTCCAATTTGGATATTATTTTGAATTTATGAACTACCTCAATATTCGTTATAGTGGCAAATGATTGGATTGACACAGTTATATCGGTGATAGATTGTATTACGTATACAGTATGTCCAAGATAAGGATATTTTCGTATCCCTATCTTGGTATATGTGATTATTTGATTCCTACAATTTCCTACAATTTTACTGGCTGCTTCCGAATTCAGAAGAATTCTAGCCAACAATTCATCAGCAGAAATTACACTTTTTCGTTTTCATTTCGTGATTCGTGAACCCTTATTTACTTCGTGGAAGGTTGTGATAAAAAGAACAAACACTTCAAATTAAAAGTATTTTTATCGTGGGAAAATTGAGTTATTGTGTAATGAGACTCTCGCCCTTGTGATGCACTTCAATGCCCTGAAGTTTCAATAAACAACTCTACTTGGGGGTAAATATATACAGGGTGTTTCCAAACTACGGTACCTAACTGCAGTTGGTGATTCGTTAGATAATTTTAGGAAGAAAAGTTTTCATTAACAAATGTCCGGAGTTGCTTCGTTTCTGAGATACAGGGCGATGAAATTGAAGAAAAAAACGGTAATTACAAAATATCATGAGTATCCTGAAAACGATTTGGCTGAAATTTGGTAATTCCATTTGAACTAATAAGTCGCTCATTTAGCCCTATTTAGATTGGAATTATTGGGGCCAGTGGCGTCTCATTGGGCACCACAGCCAACAATATTGTAAAAAACAAGTACGCCACTGAGTCTTTTTGGTGAACTTTAATTTTTTTTAGATCAAGCAACTCGAGATGCAACTTTTTGGTCTATTGTATTTTCTTTATATCCAGCCTCGTTTTCGAGAAAAAAAATCAGAGCCACTGTATTGCATATCATGAAAACCTGCATTGGAAAAATTAGTCTTCCATTATTTCCGCCAAAAATATAATCGACACGTGATATCCTGAAATTTTAGGAACTTTTACAAATAAAAGTACCAAATTTCAACCAAATGGGTTCCAGAATATTCATGATATTTTATAATTACTGTTTTTTTTCTCGTCAATTTCAACGCTCTGTATCTCAGAAACGAAGCAACTCCGGACATATGTTAGTAGGAACTTTTTTTCTTAAAACGACCTAACAAATCACCCCCTGCAGTTAGGAACCGTAGTTAGGAAACACCCTGTATACTAAGTAGATATGTCTTCGATATTTCTAGACCATCTTCAACCCACTTAATTTTTCTTCAAAAAAAAAAAAAATCAATCACCCTACTACTGAATTGCAAATCATTTGACTATTGAATAGAAAGCAAATTATATCGATATGAGTATTATTTCATTTTTATTGTATCACTATTCAATATTGAAATGCTAATCATTTGACCCCAATATTGTGCGTCATGTCATTCTCAAATATTTGTTGTTTCACACTTATATGATATTTTTTTAAATGATGGACTTAATTATAGTGAAAAGGGAACTATTCAATCCAAAAACTTTTGAAGGTTATACAGTTTCGAAAAACCTCATCAGATGATAGATATTTCTCTCGGTGTGTCTGCAATATTTTTGGATTACCCTACCCAAGAAGAAAAGTAAACGACGGACGCCCTTGATAAGGAAAATTGCCTTCTCATCCTCCCAAGATTAACCGACGATCACGACAAAGATTTAAAAAATCATCCCGCTTCGTCAACAATGCGAACATACGTCGTTCAATGCGCTGCAGACGGAAAGTCGGAAATGAATGCAGGAGCTGATAGGCGCATAAAGGACCCCATTATGCTGGCTAACCGGCCAAATGAACTGCATCGCATATTGAATTCGAATGCGCTTCAAATGACTTGGATTTTCTTTGATGGCCTTAATTACCACGGAATCAGGGATTATTCACGAGCCGGGATGCTTAGTCACTGCATAGGATGCTTTGTTGGATGGGGATCGTTTAGGATAACACATCAAAATCTACATCGAAATAGGATAGATCCGAGCGGCGTTCACAGAGTCACAGTTCTTGTTTTTCGTATTCGCTTTTGTGAACCTGGCAAATGATACAAAGTGTTTCATAAAATATGTGCAAGACTTCAAGATGTGGAAGCTCATCCAAAATTATGGAAAAGAGTCGCTATTGACTGATCTTCTCAAATGCATCATTCTCGTGTTTAAATAAAAAACCATTTCTTGTAAATACCTCTCTGGAACCATTTATTGCACCAAAAACAGCTTCTGTCAGCATCTACTACTCATAATGAGCTCTGTTCTGTACGAAATGTTGTTATTCAATCATAATTATTGGTGAAGATTTCGAAGAGGAAGTGGTTGTTCTCCTCTGGCTTGTATACATGGTGATTCAGAATTTGATATGGATGTTCGAATAACGGATTGTTGGGATGAAAATTTGACTTTCTTCAGATGGACATGACCTAAAATGTTTTCCGTACAAGCAACTGTCATGCACTATATGAACCTGGATCGAAGAGTACTTATTGCTTGCTGATGCAGGGTGATACAGAATTAGATTAAGATATTTTATGGACGGTGTAACGTGAAAATTTACCTTTTTTCTCGAATTTCCAGTTCCTAGGTGGAGTTTATTGAGTATCAGGTGTTTTGATTATAGCAAAATATCAAAACATATCAGTACGAAATAATAATAAAAATATCGAAACACATCAGTATAAAATGATATAAAAGTGGTATAGAGCACTCACCAAGTGACTTCAATTTTCTTTGATGACCTTAATTACCACGAAATCAGGGATTATTCACGAGTAGGGATGCTTAGTCACTGCATAGGAAACTTTGTTGGATGGGGATCGTTTAGGATAACACATCGAAATCTACATCGAAATAGGATAGATCCGAGCGTCGTTCACAGAGTCACAGTTCTTGTTCTTCGTATTCGCTTTTGTGACCCTGCCGTATAATACAAAGTGTTTCATAATATATGCGCAAGACTTCCAGATGTGAAAGCTCATCCAAAATCATGGAAAAGAGTCGCAATTGAATGATCTTCTCAAATGCATCATTCTCGTGTTTAAATAAAAAACCGTTTCTTGTAAATACCTCTCTGCCATTTTTGTACCAAAAACAGCTTCTGTCAGCATCTACTTTTTTTTTTATCGCTTGAAGCGCACGAAAGGGAATCCCTATAATGTTCGAAGAACACCGTGCGTTCCTAGGGAGGATAGGGACAGGAGGTAGGTATTGGAATTTTTTTTTAACTTCTGGAGATTATAAGTTGTTGGGAATACTTCCACAGGCAATGAATTCCAGAGCCTAGGCGTTCTATGGATGAAGGAATCTTGATAAAGTGCTGTTCGACATCTTTCGAGGTTGACAACGAAAGGATGTGCTGACTGGGCTTGTCTAGTTCATCTGATTGGTATTGCTAGTGAAGGGATGATAGCAGAGATTTCCGAAGAACATTTTCCGTGGAAGTATCGATAGAAAAGTGAAAGGTCGCCGACCTTTCTACGGTGTTCCAATGATGTCAAAGAGTGAGTGAGTGTGGCGTCACCTACCAGGCGAATGACTCTTCTCTGGATGGAATCTAAGAGCATCAGCGTATGTTTTGGTGCTGAACCCCATATGTGGGAACAGTATTCTAGAACAGGCCGTATTTGCGCTTTGTAGATCATGAGAAGCTGTTGAGGTGTAAAGTAGCTTATCGCACGAAACAAGAATCCGAGTTTTTGTGAAGCAGCTTTTGCGATGGATCTGACATGATTATCCCATGAAAGAGTGTTGCTGATGGAAATACCGAGCATAGATATGGTATGCTTGGTGGGGATGGTGGAGCCAGACATAACAATATCGGGCATACTGAGTTCCGCCTTTCTAGAGAAAATGCAGGCTTGAGTTTTGGTAGCGTTGAATTCAACTAGGTTGTTAGTTCCCCAGGCTGTGATTTCAGCAAGATCTTCATTGACAGCATTGACCTGCCTGCGCCGTGAGTTCTTAGTTTCCTGGGAAGAAATGGGAATTCTGGAAGAGGACGCAGTATGGAGGGTACTATCATCTGCAAAGCTGTGGATGGGGCAAGTTGTTACTCCCAACAGATCATTGATATGAAGCAGGAATAATGTTGGTGCCAAAATTGATACTTGTGGAACGCCGGAATTGATGCCAATGGTATCAGACGATACACCGTCCACCACCACGTGAAGCGATCTGCCTGAAAGAAAACTCGATAAGAGATGGCATAGCTGAGGTGGTAAGCCGTATGATGGTAGTTTGTGGAGGAGTCCTTTGTGCCAAACACGGTCGAATGCTTTCGATATGTCCAACGCGACAACTAGAGATTCCCCGTGTTTTTCTATTGAAGATTGCCATAAATGGGTGACGTAGACAAGTAGATCTCCAGTAGATCTTCGGTGGCGAAAGCCGTATTGTCTATCATTGATGATTCCTCAGCTCTCCAGATATTTGATAAGCTCAATATTGATGGCTTTTTCCATCACTTTGGAGATTACTGATAACAGGGCAAAGGGCCTGTAGTTGTTGGGCAGGTTCTTGTTCCCTTTTTTGGGGATTGGTTGGACTCTAGCTGTCTTCCAGCATGATAGAAAAATACCCGACCTGTACGAGATGGTAAACAACTTGCAGAGAATCGGTGTTAATTCTGGTGCACATTTTTTGAGGACAATGGGTGGAATTCCATCAGGACCGTTAGCCTTATTCGTTTTGAGACCAAGCAAAATTTTTCTGATAGTGCGTTGACGGAAGACGACCTCGAGCATTCGACTTTCAACGGGTGGAATGTCCGGCGGCAGCTTTCCTTGGGAATCCAAAGTAGAGTTTGCTGCGAACATCTCTGCAAAAATATTTGCTTTCTCCTGCGATGTTGTTGCTAATGTGCCGTCGGATTTTGACAGTGGTGGAAATGAACTATTGGTGAAATTTCTTTCGACCACTTTAGCAAGGGACCAAAACGAACGGGAGCCATTGGGGCAATCTATGAGTTTCGATCTTATCTTGGCATTGTATGTTTCTTTCGAAGCATCTATTTTTTGGCTGCAGTTATTCCTGGCATCAACGTATTCTGCTCTAGTCGCGAGGTTAGGGTTTTTGCGCCAGCGATGGTAGGCTGTTTGTTTCAAGGCAACAGTTCTAGAACAGTTTTTGTTGAACCAGGGTTTCGAAGGTGATGATCTCTTCGAAAAATGAGGTATGTATGTGTCCATTCCGAGCATGATGATCTCGGATATTTCCGCAGCACACTGTGGAGGGTCCTCAGAGTCAAAGCATACTCTATGCCAAGGAAACTCGGAGAAAAACATGCGGAGACCGTCCCAATCTCCTGAATTGTAATGCCATATAAGACGTGGGGGTGACGGAGCAGTTGAAGGAATGAAAAATGGGCAGGTTGTGGAGATGAGTGTGTAGTCAGAATTGCCAAGTGGAGCTCGTACATCTATGGTGTAGGGTGCTGAATTATTAGTGAGGAATAAGTCAAGTATGTTAGCTGAATGGTTATTGGCATCGGGAATTCGTGTGGGTTCTTTGATAAGCTGCTCTAAGCCGTGAGTGATGGCGAAAGCTCCGGCTTGTCGCCCAGCTTCATCCGTTCTGTTAGAGTGTACGAGCCAAGCAGTGTTGTGTACATTGAAATCGCCCATGATGATGATGTCTGCTGCTGGATGGTTCTGTTGAATTTGGTCAAGCTTCAGGGACAAGAATTCGAAGAGCTCTTCATAGGATGGATCATTTGGTGATAAGTAGAGACAACAAAGGTATTTGGTCTGTTTCTGGCTATCGAGTTTGAACCACATGACATCAAACTTATTTGGTTCCAAAGTTTTTTCTCGTTGACATGAGAGATTCGTTTTAGAGTAGAGGCAGAGACCTCCCTTGAACCTGAAACGTGTGTGGAGTTCGTACCCAGGACGAAGCAGATAGGTCGTATTGGTGGATGAATTGACCTGTGTCTCAGTAAGAGCCAATATGTCTGGCTTTTCAATTTGAAGGTGTCGATGGACATCGTTGATGTTCTTACTTAGACCTCGGATGTTACATAGGTCTATCTTGAGGACTTTTTCAGCCGATGGTGAACCTCCTCTAGCACCTCTCGCCCGGAAATCCGAATGGAGAGGTATTTTACTTCCGGATAATTTTACTTGAGGAGAACTCATCATCGCTTATTCTGTATAAAGAAGGGAGGTTGGCGTGGAAGGAAAAGGAAATTGGGTTGGGTTGGGTTGGCCGGAACATCAACCAGCTACTGAAACACGGGTAAGTATACCCATTTCACAGTGCCTATGGTTGATGTGGTGGTATCGCACCGGGCGATGGCGTTAACCATCTTCCACCTATTGGCGTCCTTTTAGTCGCCTTCTACGACAGGCAGGACTTACCGTGGGGTTATTCTAATCCGACCACCACACGGTACTCATAATGAGCTTTGTTTTGTGCGAAATTCTGTTATTCAATCATAATCATTGGTGAAGATTTCGAAGAGGAAGTGGTTGTTCTCCTCTGGCTTGTATACATGGTGATTCAGAATTTGATATTGTCGCAACTCAGATGGTTTTGGTAGATTATTTGGCAAACGGCGTGTCCACCACATGTCGCAACTCAGATGTTGCCCTCCTATGGATCGTAACTTGGCTACTCGCTTGGCTTGATGAGAGGATTTTGATCATTTCACCACCCAACCATATTCATCCCCAAATGAAGAGTCAAGATTGTTTTCGTATATAATTAACATTTATTGATTTAAATGGGAAAGTCGTGAATAAATGCTTGCCACATAGCAAAGTTATTACCAAACGGAACACAACACAAAAAAAACAAATCAGATAGAACATGGAAAACAGTACTTACATCATGACATCTAACATGGGGTTGACCAGCAGGATCAAAGTCGGGAAGACGGTACACATTTTGGCAGCAACTCGTGAATAAGTAACTCATTTACGGAATCAAGTAAAGTGTTATCGAAATGCATTATAATAGTAATGAATTAGTAATCAGTAATCAGTAATGAATAATCAGTAATGAATTCAGTAATCAGAAATGGGTGATCAATAATAATAAAAAATCAGTAATGAATAGTAATGAATGGCTTATCGATTCGGAATCTATTTATATTTGGAATCGATGCTAACATTGCAATTTTCCGCAATGGCAATGCTCGATGCCGGGCGTATAGCTTGGCCCGCATCGCAAGCTAAGCGGTTTCATGCAAATTTTACCGGAACTAGAGTCTATGAACTCCGCTTTGACCTGATCGAAACACTGTACAAGATGTTTTAATTTGGAAAAGTTAATTTATGAATGAAGATCTAGAAATGAACGATAGTTATTTCATAGACATTTGTACTTCTTGACACATCTCCCCTGTTTGACGAAGCTGGCCCCACAGCTTCAAGTGGCTACAACTACCTATATACATGATACAAGACAATTATCAAATCGAATAATGAGTCAATCAAATGAAGTACCTAAGTGATCGAATGAAATAAAAAACATAAAATTGTGTAAAAATCATACCTACATCAATGATAAATAAAATATTTCATAAAAAACAATCGTTAGTTAAAAGAGGAAATGTACAAATAAAAAGAACTTGTGATAACTGTCCATTAGATAAGTCTATTTTCTCCGCGTATGTGAGAGTTTCGAAGGGGACCACACTGAAAATCACTTGGTCCGGCACTATACACTTTAATTGTTTGTTGACACTGAACTCTGTCCTTCCAGTCATCTGAGGTTGCGGTTCCATTTTCCATATGTTAGTAATGTAGGTCAGCGATGTTTTGTTTTACTCGTAACTTGATACATCCATAACATTAAGATCATAACATGGTAGGATTGATGCACGTGAGATCTGTGAGAAGGTCTGACGCATGACGGCGTCCAATCTCGCCTGGGAGGGAACACTAGCTCTCTGATGAGACGTTTCCTATGGCAGTGTACGGTTCAGCTTATAGACTGCGATTGCTGCGTACTTTGGATGCTGCGTTCTATCGTCTCTGGAGAAAAATCGAGAAGAGATTCAGGAGAGTGTATCTATTTCTTTATATGCAGATAACGGAAATTGCTGAATAAGTAGTTTGTCGTCCATTGCTACTAGTGCTTCGTTTTCGGAATGATTTCGGTAGTTCGGTACTATCAACATACTTATAATCGGCGTGATTTTCGTATAGTGAGTAGTAGTGCGAACTTAATTGCTTGGGAATATAGACATTACTTTGATAATTGTATTGACTTCCTGTAGTCGGGGCTCTGGTAAGTTTTGTCTATTGTGCACATTTTCATCATAACCTCTTGAAAATTTCGTCAAGGTTTCGTGGATGTTGGCAGCAGCTTTCTGGGCACCAGAAGCTCGAGGAGAGCATATCGTCGTGCGAATTGAGCAGCTCTTCATGGGAACAACGGTTGTAACATTTCGAGGCACATCAGGGATACAACGTAAGTTCGGCTTGGGGCATGCATATCGCATCAGCGTATTATTTCCATGACAACTGCATTTTCCATTTTTCCAGTGCTTTCTACCGTACGAATTACATTCACCCGATAACTCCAGGTACGATGAAACTTCTCATGGACCAACACCTATGACGTAGTATATGGACCTGTGACTGTTGGCGGTTCGTGTCGAAACCTGGGCTGCATGTTTGTAGTGCCGTCGATTGTGGTTCTTCGTTTGACATGTAACAAGAGAGAAAAAATATCGGCAGTAAGTTCATACAAGAAGGACATATATGAAACATCCTAACTAATTATTAAATAATTGAATATAATTGACATAACTTTATCGATTAGCGTTCTCTAAAAACAAAACTACCTAAGTTAGTTCATGAAAAAAATTAATGTCTCCTGATCTTCTTGTTGCTCATCAAAATGATAGGTCTCCCTACAGAAAATCAAGATGTACCTATACTGCTAACACTTATCCAAGAATCTCTTTTCTACTATAGGTATATCAAATTTTTTGATTCATCTTAAATTTCTTCTTGAATTGTAAGAAAATAGATTCTTCCTCGATTTGGAATAGGAATGACACACCCGTATCCTTGATTTTCATTTCAATGTTTCATTTATTCAATTAATTCTCATTCCTATGTTATCTCAATGTTACCAATTTCTTGTTTACTAATATTATAAATGGTTTGTCACCGAAAAAAAAACAAATCTTCCTATATGATATTTATCATAAAACAACTACACTCCTGGCTAATACCTAACGACGAGCATTGAATTACATAATGATGAATATCTAGGTATTTTGTGGAAACTTCATCTCGTACATCCTGAATATCATTAACCTTGTATCTGCCATTATTTCCTCTAATCTGACAATTTACTCTGTCCCTATTTCTCTTCATATCGCGAGAAAAACATATCATTTCATACATCTATCGTCTCACTTTGAAACGAATACATCAATTTGCACTTTCGAGTGCCTTCACGTCATTATATCTCTCTCTCTTCACGCATCATATTTACTACGTGACAATAACAAAATAACATCTTTGCACTTATTCATACGCCATGGCTGACAGCTGATTTGCAACTATTGTTGTTATTCATCTTCGAGGCGTCCCTCTTATCTTGCATTTTCATGTGTCGTTAGCGTATCATATTTCAACATAATTCTTCATAATAAATCTCACCTCATCAGATACAACTTTCTGTTATGTTCTAGTGATTCGCATATTCAGTATTTTTCCCGAGATTCTATTTCCAAGTACATATACATATTTAATCACTTACATAAAAAATTGAGATCTTGTCTTGGACATAACAATACATATACATAAAACAAACTATATTGACAAAAAGTATAGGTACGCATACAGGAATAGTTAGGTGGTAGTGTGGGTGTGTCATGTCCATATTCGCAATATGTTCAATATTTGGGGAGTGACAAAATTCTCCATTTTGTTTTACACTTGTATATGTTTTTTTCCAAAATTTAATTATGACTACTAGTAGTCATTCAATAGGACTTGGTATTGCTAAGTGCAATATACTATTTAGCTATATACAGTAGGTATATTTTTTAATTATTCAGTAACTGGTTGATCGTTAATTTTTCATTTCTTAAAATTGCGTCGCTCTCGAATCAAAATTTCCATACTCATGCAAAGTGCATGACATGCATTGTCAATGATTGAAAATAATTTTCATTGTAATTTATGAATTTATTGATTCTGAATGTACATACACCTCCTACTAGTCACGTTTTTCATATAAGTTGACTACTCGATTCTGATTTGGCTATAGTGAGGCACCTCTTGAAAAATATTATCAGTATTATCAAACAATAAAAATCTCTTGGTTTTATTTTGAAATAATTGGTACTCTTGTTTATTTTTTCTACAACAGATAAGTATACTGGATATTTAAAAGAACAAAAATATGTAAATTTTGAAGAATTAAACTCAATACAGAAATTGTGTTGATCCGAGTTCAGTTGGTTTTAGCATTCCGAACTGAAATACACTAACAGAAGTGCCTTATATGGAAAAAATTCCATATAGAAGCAATTCGGTTTTGGCATGCCGAATTGTGAGCAAATTCTAGCTAGTGCCTCGCGAAAAATACTCCTTCTGTGATTTTGTTCATGGCTTATTTTATTATTTTACAGGTTATTCAGATGTTAGTTAACACAAAAGTCATTATTATAATGCGGTTCTTCATTACACAAATTGAAATTTCCTAAATCTTGTTTCCTTTCACAAAATAACTTGCACATTTTTGTTTTATTCAGTTTTTTAAAAATTCTGATTCATTCATTCTTCATGTTATTTTGACATTTCATACCTCATTCATTCCGATATTCTATCATCCATAGGCGATTCGAAAAATAGGCTTTTCAGCGCTGAACTTAGTATAATTATTATTCCTTATCTTCTACTTTTCGAATCCTCTATTTTTTCTCAAACTACCTATACCATTCATCACATGCACAAAACATTTCATCATTCACACTGAATTATCAAGTTCGGTTTTTCTTTTCCATTTGATATATGTATAAGTAACTTTTATAAAACTTTCTGCTCTTGAAAATGTTTTGTTCGTTATAGAATCATGAAAAGAACTTCATTTCAACAATACTACCAAAATACGTACACCAGAAAAAAATCTATACCTATCACTCTTCAATAAAAAACAACATGCTCATTACTTTTTCATCTGTCTGTATTCCTCATATATCAACTTTTCCCAAATATCTCATAGGACCTGATTTCATCGGATCATTCCTACAAAAACCGCAATGCTTCAATATCTATCATATTCATCTCATAAAACATATATATCATATTCATCTCAAAAAATTATATATCATCTCATATCATATCATCATAATAAAACGCAAATCAGAGGCAGTCGTTCAATCCAGTCATCAGGATATTCTTCCACGACCAATCTCTGATATACCGCGCTTCTTCATAAGTATAATCAACCAATTATACTCATTATTCATCATTATCAACTCATTAATAGACAAACCTACACGGGTGGACGTTCAACCTATACTTTAGGTCATCTGCCACGTCTGCCTGTGTAATTACTCGTCTATGGGGAAACTCTCAATATATAATCAATACAATTCTTCAATTCTCATTATTCATTCTATCAACAATATTCAACTTCATGGAATTTCGAATATTTATTGAATTATTTGTCTAGTAGCCAAGCACACGTGATTATAGAACAAGCTAGCTCAAATAACCCAATAAAAATGAGAGCATATCATTTGTTATATTCTGGTAGTACGAAATGTTTCAAAAAATATATGTATCAGATATACACAAGAGCAGAAATGCAACAAATATACTCAAAAAATGCATTAGACACTTAAAAAAACTAAAAAACCATTCAAAAAATGCCGGGAGATATTTCAATCTCAAGTTTATATCAATGTTTCATTCACAAATTTCTCAACTGAATAACCTGTGTATTCATCAACACTTTGATGATAATGATTAATTCTCAAGAAAAGAAAGTTGATAGCTAAATTCGAGTAATTTCACCTGAAAACAACTCGACCAATATGATTTTTCAATATTTGAGTACATGTCTACTTATTGAAATAACGAACTCTTCAAAATTATTCTTATATAGTCTTAGTGACTGGTGCCTAACCATTATATAGCAGTCTGAAAAAATCGTTGAAATCTCTAGGAAAGTATGCATAAATATAAATTTAAATCCCAGATCTAGTATCTTTATTAAATACTATACACATCATAGAAATGAGCGCCTGTTCAATGAACTCATAGAAAGCAAAGCTGTTGCCAGCAAAGTTGAATTTCGCAAGTAGAGGTATGCCTGCTAAGGTCATTATGCTACGGACTTGCACTTATTCATTGAATCGTAAAAAAAACCCTAAAATGTTTCAATCAATATTGACTTCGATTTTGTTCTTGATAGCTGAATAAAAAATATCTACGTTTACCTAACTGAAGATCTCTAAAAATGTTGTTGAATCAAATTAAGAGTCGAGTAGGTATATCATGCATAATTATCATGCTGTGTATTTATTAAACAAAGCTGAAGATACCTATATGTTTCAGCTTCAAAATATTTAATAAGTATTTGTATTAAAAAGTAGGTATTATTCAAAATGGAGTATATAGTTTAATAATTAGAATTGAAAGCACTTTTTGTAGGAAATTCAGTAAATTATAGCATTATTGAAGCAAAAAAGTATTGAAAGAACACCTGAAATGATTTTCAAATGTACGATTATATTATAGATCGTTATTAAAACCTAATGTCACCTATGTGTTGTGCCCTAAACGAAGAAAAAAAAAATGATTTTTTGAATAAAGCATTCACTAAAATGTTATCTCAACATAATATCAACTAGTAAAATATGTTAGCGAATATGTAATACTACGACCCTTTTCCCTACGAGCTGGAAAAATTATTCTTAAAGACACTAATTCATTGCCCAAACAAAAAAATCTTATCTTGAATTCTGAAAATATACTAAAGGAATACTGAGAACTCTAGTCAATATTTCGAAAAAAAACTCTATCAAGATTATGAATTGAATCCGAATTTTGAAAATCAAAAATCAAAAGTTATAAATAAAAATTACTGAGCCTACACGTTTGTCAGATATTTCTCAACCTGTTTTTCCAAATGTACCTATTTTTATCTACAAAATTCACGAAATAATCTTCTCAATTTTTGCTGTGCTATTTCTTCACGGGTTAGTTGAACTGTGGGGTTTACAGGGCGTACTGGCATTTGTTCAGTGGCGTAGAATGTATAGTTAGATTTCAAAAGTTTGAAATGAACGTGATTTTTGGGTTTTTTCCAAGTCTAGTTTTATTTTTCTTGCCTTAGTCAATAAATATTATCAACGACTTAGATTATTACGAACCATTCAAAGGAATTTTAGGGAAAGTGAATAGAAAATCTATATATGACTGAGTATCGTGCCAACTGTATGATTACAAATCAGAGTGAGCTGAAAGTGGACAGTTATCCTCCAATTAGGTAATCATTGACTTATTTATCATACACAACCCCAAGCTGATACTGATGAGACAGGTATTGGCATGTATGTACCATTAATAAATCAGAAGGTTTGATTCAGGGTGGCTCTAATTGTACATAATTCTCAAAATATGTTATTGGTAATCGCTTAGAAGCTGGTACTGACGATACAGGTATTCATCACGATTAGACAATATCAATGATATCTTTCCAAGCTGAAGTAAGACAGGTATTGGGCAAAATCATTCATAATTCAAGAATTGTGACGTGGTGAGAGAAAATAGATAAAATAAAATTTCAAAATTGAAAATGAAAAGTTGAATTTATGCATGTTCATTACTGAATATTGTCAAGGACGCCCTGTATCTTTGAAAAAAGTTGAAAAAATCTGAATAATTAGGTACACTTGCATGCTCTGTTAATAAGGGTTGATAGTGCGTAAACAACTTAAAATATATATACCAATAAAAACAAGAGAAAAAAATTCGGTTGTGCTCCATTTTGGTTGAAAAAAATTCTTAACGTAATATGATATGATATTTGAAAAAATCATATATGATATATCACCTATATAGGTACTGATAAATGGATAGCTGAAACTAAATGCTCTGTATCTCTGCATGAAAATCGAATGAGTTTCTCAAATACCCCACTTAATAAGAAAAATTGCTTCATATAACTTACTTATCTAAAACCAAAATCAAAATATTTCATGTTTCCCAGAAACTTCGTAGAAAAACACCCCGTAAAATGAAATAAAATACACAAATTATCACCAGAGAATACTTTTCTAAATCACTTATTATACCATAATAGCAAAATTTCCCAGAATTTTTAGAAACAATGGTGCATATGGTTGTATGAATGATATCATTATTATTTTGCCTTTCAAGTTACGCATCAATGGAAAAAAAGAAAATTAGTTATTCAGAAAATTCAAGAGAATCTATGGTCTGATAATAGGAAAAAAGTTGAGTTGAAGGTAAATTGAAAGCAAGTATTGAAAAAGTAATTATTGAAATAGATCATTGAATTTACGAAAACTTCATATTTTGAAATGAATCGTGGTTGGATGGGTGTAATAGCTTTATAAAACACAAAATTGACTGAAATAACGAAAATTGATCACAAATCAGAACGAACCTAATAGATTAACTATGGAGAGTTAATCTGTAGGAAGGAGCAAGGCGCCTCCACCACGTGTCGCAACTCAGATGGTTTTGGTAGATTATTTGGCAAACGGCGTGTCCACCACATGTCGCAACTCAGATGTTGCCCTCCTATGGATCGTAACTTGGCTACTCGCTTGGCTTGATGAGAGGATTTTGATCATTTCACCACCCAACCATATTCATCCCCAAATGAAGAGTCAAGATTGTTTTCGTATATAATTAACATTTATTGATTTAAATGGGAAAGTCGTGAATAAATGCTTGCCACATAGCAAAGTTATTACCAAACGGAACACAACACAAAAAAAACAAATCAGATAGAACATGGAAAACAGTACTTACATCATGACATCTAACATGGGGTTGACCAGCAGGATCAAAGTCGGGAAGACGGTACACATTTTGGCAGCAACTCGTGAATAAGTAACTCATTTACGGAATCAAGTAAAGTGTTATCGAAATGCATTATAATAGTAATGAATTAGTAATCAGTAATCAGTAATGAATAATCAGTAATGAATTCAGTAATCAGAAATGGGTGATCAATAATAATAAAAAATCAGTAATGAATAGTAATGAATGGCTTATCGATTCGGAATCTATTTATATTTGGAATCGATGCTAACATTGCAATTTTCCGCAATGGCAATGCTCGATGCCGGGCGTATAGCTTGGCCCGCATCGCAAGCTAAGCGGTTTCATGCAAATTTTACCGGAACTAGAGTCTATGAACTCCGCTTTGACCTGATCGAAACACTGTACAAGATGTTTTAATTTGGAAAAGTTAATTTATGAATGAAGATCTAGAAATGAACGATAGTTATTTCATAGACATTTGTACTTCTTGACAATATGGATGTTCTAATAACGGATTGTTGGGATGAAAATTTGAATTTCTTCAGATGGACATGACCTGAAATGTTTTCCGTACAAGCAACTGTCATGCACTGTATGAACCTGGATCGAAGAGTACTCATTGCTTGTTGATGCAGGGTGATACAGAATTAGATTAAGATATTTTATGGACGGTGTTACGTGAAAATTTACCTTTTTTCTCGGATTTACAGTTCCTAGGTGGAGTTTATTGAGTATCAGAGGAGTTTTGATGATAGCAAAATATCAAAACACATCAGTATGAAATGATAATAAAAATATCGAAACACATCAGTATAAAATAATAATAAAGTTGTATAAAGCACTCACAAAGTTAGTTTATTGTTCATCATTATTGTAGGGCTGAGCTGTAAAAATCTCGTTGTTTTGGCCAAATGAACTGCATCGCATATTGATATATCAATCCTATAGGTGGTCACTCATGATATCAATAATTGAATTTGTTGTCAATCTGAGAGTGCATGATTTTTAAATGAAACACCCTGTATATCTCTTGCTGCCTCGGATTCAGGTGATCGTTCTACATTCAGATACGGGTTGATCTATTTAAGAATCCAAAGTTGTGATTGATCCGGGTGGAAACAGAAGAGATGAAATTAATATTTGTCAATAGAAGTCAATTTGGTATACTTTCCACCCACCAAATTTCAAAATCCGATATCGGAGAATGATTTAGAAGTTACAGCTTTGGCCGTTTTTTGTGCACTTATCTGTATACTCTGTATGCACATAGATCATAGAACATGCGGAATTGTTTTCCGAAAATCCGTTTCAGTGTGATCATCAGGACTCTCTGGAGGACAGAAATGAATCCATAACTCATTCACGAAACGGTATTATTCATATGAACCAACGTATACCCACCTCAAACTTGGGTCCTAAATTGTATTTGATGGACATTTTTAATATGTGGAAATTCCTTTTTTCCGAGAATGATTGAGTGCCGCCGTAGGCTGTCAATATTCCGCCCTACTACTCGGAATATCATGGAATTCTGAATATTTATTCAGCGGAGACAAAGGAAACTGATACTTTTAGAAGCATTCTTCATATTCGGAATGATCTCGACACTCAGATATGTCTAGCGGTAGGTATCAAGAATTGACTCAAATGTTTGTTTGTTTATTTAATAGTAGGCGGTCTGATATAACCGAAAACGGTCTCGTTTTGATGGCGTAAGCTAATAGTGAGAATTTTTGAAATCAACAAATACATTATCACTGGACATTTTGTAACCTTTTGAAAAAATTATTGGACTGCCTTATATACATAGTGGTTCTGAAGTAAGTAATTGAAAATATAGGTTTGGCAGGTTTCAGACATTATAATGATGAGCCAAATCATCAGAATTGAAACTTTCAAGTAGATTTTTCATTATATCTTCAACATTTCTCAATATGGAATCTGTATTATCGATGTATGGTTATAAATAAACATGTGTTTTCGAGAATAACGAATCTTAATTCCAATGTATCATCTAGAGGGCGCCTAAGTTCAAAATATTGATGGCATTTCATCAAAAATGCGTTTCACTTGTTATTAATCCCAAAACGTGACAGTTGATTGCAGTCGCATAAAAAATCAGGTACTGATGTTTCTGAAAGTCTAAGTATAGTAACGTAGGTAGCAGACGTTGAGGACGATCATGAAAGCTAGCCATCCTTTTTTCTCTATAATTCATCATTCCATGAACATTATTATATGATATTTTGTGTAATCATTGAAACCTTCCGGAAACATTTATAATATCTGCCTACTATGTTGATATTTTCCATTCGAATTTTGTCAAGGTTTAGAATTGATAACATCTATGACTCATTATTTGATGAAATGATAATATTTCTCAATGAAAAATGAATAAAGCAGAATATCCAAACAGTTGAGTGCACTTTTATTTCACAAAATTCGCGACTTCTACAAAATACCTAGGAGTTCTATTATCATGGTATTCTGGAATTCAGCGAAGACAAAGGAAACTGATATTTTCAAAAATGATTATAACGTCATTGCTTGCCTTGATACCAAGGGGTGGAAGACAATTATTACTTCACTATCCAATGATTGATGATGTTTCACTCCAGGTATTGATTCTTGAATATTGTGTATTTGGCAAGTATGTTATGCGATATATATAATACGAATCATCCAATCCATATCTCACCTTACTTTTCACAAGTTATAGGTTGTCTTCGGGTATTGATACCAAAAGTTCACAGGGGTGCAAACTTCATGAACTATGATCAACTGGGTCAATAATGGACCTATATACCAAAAGTGCTTCAGCTCAGACGATGGGTTGACATCCTACAAACAATTTATACACTTGAGTGCAGAAGCTTCAGCTATGGCTACTTGCTATCATAATAAGGGGAGTCACGTGAAATATTGATATATTGAGTAAGCTGCAGTGGCACTCAGAAATGCATCCAACATTCCAGGTAGGTGCTTTATAGGCTTGATCAGGCAGGAACATTCTCTCCCAATTAAATCTCTATTTCGTAGTTTTCATGCTGTTGGACAGGAAAGCGAAGCAGCTAGCAGCAAATGAGCATAAGTGAAGCAAAGCAGGTCAAACAGGCTCTATCCCGCTCTATTCACTTGTCGAGTTCAAGGATACTCAAAATCGAGGTTGGTCCTAGAAATTACGATACCACTATGAAGAAAATCGCTGAATGCAACGGTTATAGAGAGTTGACCTATAAATTGGACAGACAAGAGCATACCTTGATTTCCGGTGGCCAAGAGTAGCAACTACGGTGAGTTGAAGTGATGAAATCTGATAATCAATCTTATTTAGCAGAAGTGTCCATCCAGAATAGTTTTGTATTTTATACTTGCATATTATGAAACAAAATGTGACGCCCCAATTGGTCAGAAGTCAATATCTCCCAGAATCTTGCCAAATTGTCAAGGTGGACATTTTGCTCCATTTGCTTTCACGTTGTGAATTTGACTCTATGGGAACCAGAAGAAGACGAATGTGGGTAGGGTATCACAAAAAATGGCTGACTCCCACTCCATCAGCTACCACGTGACCGCTTGCCCCACCCATTCATCCCCAATCCCAATATGACGGATGACAGGTGATGGAATATGAAACATGACGTATGACACTTGACGTGTCACACATCACGTATGACATATTACAATTGGCGTTTATCACGTGACATATTACATATCGCGTTCGACATATGACATATTACAAATTACGATCGACAAATGACATTTCAAATGAAGTTTGACATATGACATATTACAGAGGGCGTTCGACATTAGAAATGGCATTTGACATATTAATTGTCACTGTGGAAAAAAGTACATGACATGGATATTGTTATGTGAGAGAATACTAACACTATAACAGCGTACAACTGATAGTTCATGTATTTCCTGTTCAGGGACTGACAGATTTCATCAAATATGTTTCGATTTTGTCCTAAGTGCGATCAAACTCTATCAATTGATCAATTGATATTTCGGTCAATTGATTTTCGATCATTCGATTCTTCGATCTTTTGATTCATTGATCAACTGATTTTAGATCGAATGACGTTCGATCAGATAATATCGATCGAATATTCTTCGATTATATTTTCGAATACCGATTATGTCAGTGCAATGACGGCTGAATATTAGCTTACTTGATATTTAGCTGTCATTGGTCAGTGTATGGTACTGTGGATGATTCGTTTCATTTCTAATTGTCATCAGGATGTCACCTATATGTTGCATGTACATCATTCTTATTGACAAGGATCTTCAGTCGTTTCTATGCCAAAGAGGAGGAAGCTAGACGGCCATTTGCTTATATTGAATCTTTTGTGCAAGTTTACTATTTCGAAATGATCCAAGAATGACGAACTTCTGTTTAGCGTCAACAAGTATATGTGTCTTGTCAAGGCATTCTGGGATGATCTCCAATTCTGAGAGCAGCGTATGCCTTGTACTACCGATAGGTCCTATGGTCAAGATGAGCTCTACAATCAACATATTGATTCATTTTAGAGTGAGGGTTAGAGTCTGAGAGAGTTCGAACAGCTATCTTCTATATTTCTTTCATTTCCTCTCCTCTTTCAAGCTAGAAACTGAAGATCAGCGCGCTCGTCAGCTCCAATTTGCCTGAGCGTAAAAAATGAGTGGTTTCGAAGAGTATTGCATTTCTCGTTCCCCACAATGAACTCAAGATACACCGGAGCAAAAAGCAGCTCTGTTGTCTCGTCTTCATACCGTATCAGTGCCGCATGTGGTATAGTATATCATTATTATTTTTATTGTTATCACCATCATTTTCATTATTACTATCATTACTATTATTGTGTAGAACTCCAACATTGCATTGAACTGTTGGAAACTTCACACTGTGACTACGCTATAACTTCAGAATCTTCCTTGTGTACTGTTATGAACTCCTAACCGCAATTTCCATCAAATGATGAATCGTCGCAAACCCGAGACGTCGTCAGAGTTGATCGCTATTCCCGAGTTAATTCTCGAAATTTAATAACTTGCCAGTTATATAACATGTATTATTCAGCTTCATTAAATCTTTACGACAACTTCAACATACTCAGAATGCGGGATGCCTTATATTGTTTTGATGTTATAGTGAGATATTCTTGTATAATATCAGCCGTTACTCTATGAAGAACTGAAGTAAATTTTTCGTCAAAACTTAAGAAGTAAATTATATTCAAACTGCATCAGAACGAATGGAGTGAACTTGCCCATTCTATGGAAACTATATCAGTGATGGAGTTGTTCATTCCTGAATATGGAATCCTACCTATGAGTTTCGAATTCGAATTATATCATATCGATAGCGTCTTGCCATTCGTTCATTCTTGGCTGGAGAGGTATCTCTCAGCCAGATGTGGCTTTGCATACAGAGACGCTATGGAGAGCTGTTTCTTTCTCGTCGTTACGAAATTTTCATGAGGATTCCTTCCTTAAATAGTATATCAGTCACCTAGGGTGAGAAGTTAGCTATCTAATATCATGCTCACCCAAAGTATAAATGATATTTTGTCTATTATAGTCCAGTAGCCAGGAGATTTCGCCCTGCAAAAGGTCTGATAGTTTTGATTTATGGATATATGTTAGAGTTCGGGGTTTTCATAACAACCCCAAATTTGCGACCTCGGCGGCCGCTCGCGCGAACTGCCATCTTGGAAAATGGCGACTAAAATTGATAATTTTTTTATTATCTTCTACAAGTTTTATCTGAAACATTTGTTTGTACGACTCATAGTAAGGGAGCTGTAACGCTTCGAAATGGTGCAATCAGCGCGAAATTCTATGACGATTGTCATATCGTGTTGATATCTCATTGTCATGCCATATCTACCTTATCCAAATGTAAACATAGATTATTTCCATTAATATGAAAAGCTTCAATTTGTAATGAGAAGACCTCTCGGCATCTCATTATAACAATTATTTGTATTTACAAAAATGGTTTCTGAACTTTCTTACTTTGATATATATCTCTGGGATTTTCCATGTCCATATCATGATTGAACTTGGCAGAATGTAATGAAAATATACCAGGCTGCGTGTTCAATACAGAGCAACTTCAGAAGATCATTATACGCAGGTGTTTCTGATAGATATCGCGAAATGTAGCTTCCTCTTGGTTGATAAGGGCACTTGTCGTATCAAAGCCAGTTATCACATGCAAAAAAAAAGTTTTCTGCTACTTTATAATAGCTGAATGAGTGTACCAAATACAATAATTCTTTTCCCGATTCCCTTTTTGGTTTCTAGAGTTGAACGTTATCATGGACTGGTCTCAATCCTGTTAGAAGAATAAGTAAATCTTTGTATTCGCCGACCCCTATTACTGAATCATTGAGATACAATTTAGGTTTCACCATACCGCACTCACTCATTAACCCAAGTGAAGAATGGTCCTGAAATTACAGCCATCAGACTGTACCATCACGATACATACCTCGTATTATTCATTACTCGAATCAGCTGCATCAAACATTTAACAACAAATTTGAAGTTTATCGAAAGTCAATTCATTCTAATCCCTGCCGGAGTTCTTTGATAAACAAAATGTTATATTGGTTATTTTTTTAAGTATATCACCAACCTACTCTGGAGACATGAAAATCCTAGTTTTGACAATTAACGCGTCGGTATCTTACGACTATAAACAAGATGAGTCAGTTTTTTGTATCTCATGTTGTTTTCGAAGAACATATAGGAGAGCATCAGAAAGACGATGTGAATCAGTGACTCATTGAAAACAGAAGCACCATGTTAAAATGTTCAAGAGGATTGAAAATGAAATATAAGAGTTTTAAATTTCTTCTTGATAATATCTGTTCTTCAAGCTTCAAAACTCTGCCTCACCCTGTATATCATCTAATTCAGCAAATTTATGTTTGAGAATATGATTCAAGTAAGATTCTCTGAAGGTATATGAATAAAACTCATCCTTGAACTCTCAAGTCACGATGAACTGAAGTTTGGTTATGTATCTATATCTCTGTGATCATTCCCGCTAGACTCCAAGTGTGATAGATTGATGAAATCAGCTCTACAGGGAGAATATGAAAATACAATGAATTACAGATGTTTCATTTGAAAAATTCAAGTAGTACTCTGTAGATCGTTTGTTCCGAGCACCCTGTATTTTCTGATGCAAGTGGAAAAGATTTCGGAAAAATCATTATAGATGATTTTTAAAATTTTCAAATCGGTTCAAAAGTAAGTGAGCTAGAAGGGGAGACATATGGTGAATCACCCTGTACAAAAAAATGTTTCAGGTAGAACTTGTAGGTAATTCCGTTTTCTATGAGTTTGGTGATAGTTATTTTTATGCTACGACATACCAGTGCGGAGATAATGCAAAAGTCGACAATTTTCGACGCCATTTTCCAAAATGGCGGTTGACGCGAGTGGTAGCCGAGGTGGCAGATTTGGAAAACTCACTATCCCTGACTACTGGACTATTACTTATACTGAAATATAAACCTCTTTCCACACTAAACTGTTTTACCACTAACCAAACCGATCTTTTAACGCCTCGACACGTGTTTCGCTAACTATGTTAGCATCTTCAGGAGAAGATTAGAACTAAATATCCTATTATAGTGTGCTGCTTATATACTAGGTATATGTTCACCCAACTGTGAAAAATACTAACCGTCAAGTAAATGTTTGTCATGTCATGGTTGAGTAATCTTAATTTTTATTTTACTAAACTATATAGAGGGCTATATGGAATAGGTCCATTATCCTTATTCATTACTCTATTACTATTCTTAAATATCTCTAAGCTTTCATATGCGTCTAGTTTTCTAATGTTATCAAATTGCTTAACTAATTTGAGGTTAGTAATATGTGTGTTATCATTGTGATTGAACATATATTCGGCTACACAAGATTTATCTAGCCTGCCATATTTTAAATGGCTTTGTGTTCTTTGAACCTTGTTTTTATGGGTCGCCTGGTTTGGCCTATATATGTTTTATCACAATCATTACAACTTAATTCGTATATTCCCGACTTTTCAAGTGTGTCCACTTTATCTTTCGGATTGCCTAATAAATTGCCTAATTCTGACCCAGACTGATAAACGCTTTCAAAACCTAAGTCTTTGAAAACCTTATCAAGTCCCTTCGTATACTTGGGATCGAACGGGATTGGGATTCTTCTAGAGTTCTTTTTATCCACTTGAAAAGTCGTAGAATATCAAAGTGTTGACTTAAATTTATGTCTACGTATTAATTTATCTACTATTTTGATATCATAACCATTGACGCCAATAACATTAGAAAACTAGACGCATATGAAAGCTCAGAGATATTTAAGAATAGTAATAGAGTGATGAATAAGGATAATGGACCTATTCCATATAGCCCTCTATATAGTTTAGTAAAATAAAAATTAAGATTAACATGTGAACTCAACCATGACAAACATTAACTTGACGGTTAATATTGTTCACAGTTGGGTGAACATATACCCAGTATAAAAAAATATAAGCAGCACACTAGAACAGGATATTCAGTTTCAATCTTCTCCTGAAGATGCTAACATTGTTAGCGAAACACGTGTCGAGGCGTTAAAAGATCGGTTTGATTAGTGGTGAAACAGTGTAGTGTATTATCGTGCAAAATGTTCCAGTCTTCCAGATATATGAACCTCTTTTATTAAATCAGATTTTCATTGCCATTGGAGGTGCGATGCCATCCACCGTATATATTCAGCATTGTTCAACAAAATGATAATACTAAAATGCTTACATTGAAAGTTAACCCTAATGTATCAAAATTGCAGATGTGCATATTTTAAATGTTCTTGAAGCTTTGTCAACAAAGAAACTGTTGATTTTTAGTACATTAAAGACTGTATTCTATGTAACAATTATCATATCGGGGTATGTCATATTGAAGAAATTTGTTCTTCATTCAAAGATGTAACTTATTCAATGAATAATTATCGATGTAATCGTTTGACGACATTGTCTGTAGGAGTTGTTGAGTATCATATTGGACACCAAGTATTCGAAACATATAATTATCTTCAAGTTAACATCCAGAAGGAAACTATTAGCTAATTGCTTTTCATTTGTTATCATAATACTATGTGATTCAAACTCCACTAACACTTCATGTGTTGAGCACTTTATTTTGAACTTTACTTCATCCATGTACTCGAGTCAACGTTCCGAAGGTTATGTCTATGCTTTGCAATTTAACTGCAATGTTGCTTTGTAGAGACAGGCGACCAGTATGTTAATGTTCCTGATTTGCATACGAAGACAGCTATCATATAGGTGTTACTGAGGATGAGACAGCTCGCTTGTCATATTCATTATTGTTGAGGGTGATTTACTGTCTTGGCGGCAAAAATTCGCATGGCATGGATATTCTCACCTACGTGTTCTCACAAAACAGGTACTTTGTAAATTGATGATGAAATATGTTGGTGTTTGTCAGTAGATGTATAATTACTGAAGGGTATTTATAACCATGCGTTGGAAGATCAGAAGAATCATCTGAAACCTTCACAGGGCCAATCAAAATATACCACCCTGGAAACTGTGAGACAGAGAAGTCATTCGTTTTTGCAAATTGTTATAATTATCGGAGGCTATCCATTAGAACTTTATCGTTTCAAGATTACCCAGTATACCCACTCAACAAACAATGAACTACCGAGAAGTTATTGGCCCAATGCTGTCTTTGCTGGGGTAATGACTTCAACAGCAAAAATCTGTTAGCCTTTCATATTCCTGTTAGTCACTTTGCTAGTGGAGCAAATTCGTATTGGACCTACATCGTTTAATCGATTTCGGTGTTGCCGGGTAGGACAACCACTTTGTTTACTCAATATTCAAGAAGGCCAATGATGGGCATTCAACCATGTCTTTTTGTTCCAGATGAACATTAATTTTGCTCAGGAGTAGAGTACCATCATTTTCTACTAAAACTGTTGAATATCTAATAACATTTATTGCCTACGATGGAAATCTGATATTATCATTTTTCACAAATCCTTTATGATTTTTTGACATATATGACTGAGAATGAAAAGATGTCTGCATGCTTGGTTTCTGCCCTCGCAGAACTTTTTATGAATAATGTTTTTATCCTCGATTTTTTCCATGATATAATTATTGAAAAGTTTTCCATACGAATCGATCAGACATTGTAAGAAATAATCGAACATGATTTTCATCGTGGATAGATGTCAACTCTTCTATACGATAATTTTCGATATTGTCGACAATGAAGTTACTCAACTTTTGAGCAAGATGATATACATATAATATATGAATATAAAGTTCATTATTCCAAATTTTTGAGATTTTCTCTCCTCGTTTCTATAAAATAAATATATACGTGTAGTAAGGACAAATCAGATGATTTGCCCCAAAATGTCACTGCGTTTAAAGAATTTTCCTATCAGAGAGCCTAAAAGAAAAATTCACCAGCTTGTCAGTGACAATTTGTATTGAAAAATTTTTGGGGAAGAGAAATGAAGGTATATAGAAAAAATATCAAATTTTCACTTATCTTTGGACGTTTCGGGACCGATTCTAACTCAAACAAAGCCGAAAAATTAAGAACAATCGTCAAACAATTGTATTTACAGTATACCTTGTGTTTGTGGAAAGTTTTATACAGGTGAAACCAAGAGACCTCTTTCAGTAAGGACGAAGGAACATAAGTACAATATAAAGAAAAGTAACATCGATAAATCGAAACTAGCTGAACATATCCTTACTGAAGACGGATAACATATGGCAGAGTGGAATAATATTAAAATCATTGGAAAAGAAGATAACAACCAGAAGAGAAAAATCAAGGAATCTGCTTGCATTCTTCTGAACGAAGACAATAGCATTGCTTCTTGTTCAGTTGATATAGACAGAACATAGTATTCACTACTAAAATCTGAACATGAAAATGGTAAATTCAAGATTAATTAATGAAAACATCCTGTAACTCCTTTGATTGCCAACGTCACCAATTGTCATTGAAAACTGAAAAGCTTCAAGACATATTATACGACTTCGCAATTGAAAAAATCTCTTCATGTTGAAAACGGGAGCAGAATCGGTCCCGAAACGTCCAAAGATAAGTGAAAATTTGATATTTTTCCTATATACCTTTATTTCTCTTCTCCAAAAATTTTTCAATACAAATTGTCACTGACAAGCTGGTGAATTTTTCTTTTAGGCTCTCTGATAGGAAAATTCTTTAAACGCAGTGACATTTTGGGGCAAATCATCTGATTCGTCCTTACTACACGTATATTGAAATGATATTCATATTTTTATTTCATAGAAACGAGGAGAGAAAATCCCAAAAATTTGGAATATCGAATGTATACCACCTCCTCGATTAACCTACAGACAGTATTGAATATAAAGTCTTCAAAAATGCTCCAGAAATACTAAACCATTGCATTTCAATAGGGGGCTATGGGTTTTCCATTTGGGAGTTCCAATAACTGGAGGAATATTTCCTTAGATTTTCTCATATAGAGGACAAAAACAATACCAACACTTTGACCGTGATTTCTGTTGACATTTTTCAGTTCCCGCTAATGTCTAGGCCACACCTGGACCGCCCATATACTCACAAACTTTTCTGATTAAAAAATCACCTGTTTCGATTGTCACAAGCTGCTCAAATGACTGGGCCCATAACCTGTAGACTTCGCACAGTAATTATTGAAACACTTCGGACGTTCATAAGCTGTTTTCGTATTTAGGAGGCTCAAAAGGAAAATGTTTAGCATGCATAAATAAGAGACTATGTACCATTTAGAGTGCAGAACGTGAATCAAAACTGACAACTAATATCTGTCTACTGTCATCATATATCAAGAATTGAACATCAGGGTATAATAAGGGGTTCTATCAAAATGGAAATATGCGAGTGTGGACTACTTTTTTATTTCTCAAATAGAATCATCACTCAAATACATTTCTAATTCGTATTCTTCAAGAATTGTTTAGTCGATTTTCAGGTGCTGAAATCATCAACAATACCTAGGTGATTTCCAAACGCCTAGAAATTTACCTCGAATTATATTTTATTCAACAACAGGCCTCTAATATCGTTTTGGTAACTCGAATATAATCGGTGACTTGACAACCTTGCCTCATGAGTGAAAGATCACCTGACCAATAACGAAACAGCATGAAAACTGACGGCACAATTTTTTCGACGTATCGCCATGACACAGTGGAGTGAATGGATGCCGATAATTCATTATCAGTCCACGATCCAATTTCTTTGTTGCTATAAGGCAAACGATATATTTGAATTCGACATAATAAAGTGCATGCAACAATATTGTATGCCATCAGCGATTACAGAGTTGTTCAATAATTGTGACGAATCATTTCCATACTCTTCGTACGATTCTTCATTGTCACGATGTAACACATCAGCACGCACAATCCCGATCATATACCTTTGTCAACATCATCTGGATATTCATTTCCATCTCGAAAATGTAGAGAGCAGTGTTCAACAGTGTCACACACTTCTTTCTGCTCTTTTCCATCCTCATAAACTTGTCGCTGTTGTCCTCATCCTCCCTTTCCTTGATACCTATGCATAAAACCCTATCAGAGAGATCCTCTCGAAAAAAGGACGATTCCAGACAAGCTCAACCCCAATTCCCTACTTGCAAGAACAAAGTTGTACTAAATTTCGCAAACAAATAGCTTTTTCCTTTTTATGACCCTCTGAGATCCAGAAGGATTCAGATGCAATGAATACTTAATCTTCTATTTGCCAGATTCGAATCGGGTTTGCCTGATCTTTTTGGCGCAAAACAGAGCTGCATTTTGGGGGAATATCATATTGAATAAAGGAGGATCTCTGAGAGAGTTCGATTTTGAGCGTTTGTGTATTCATGCTTGAGGCAATATCAGAACGGACTTGAGGAGGGCAAGAGCACTATCGAACTCCATCTGATATCGAGTTCTGTATCCACACGAGGTGCCGAATTTCCTTAAGGCTATTTCAATGCATAGGAACTTATATTATGGAAAGCAATGCAAACTTGTTTGGATCTACTGGTTGTTCGATCTATGGTTTTGGATATGATGATCGAAACTAGATTTTCGAATGCGCACATGATGATCAAATCGATTATGGGAATGTTGATGTGTTTAAGATATTCTATCGAGCTTCGATGAACTTCAGTTATCATCCTTGAGGCAACTAAAACATCGAACATACTAAGCTCCGAGTCTGTTCAAGTATTAATTGATCGACAAAAGATAATTATGAGGATCACATCATACTTAACAAGGAAATTATGTGGAAAATATTGAATATATGTACAGCAATAGTCATAACTATTGGGACATAGCTCAGGAACGGGTTTTTTCTATCAAAACAGGGCGATAGGTTCAACTATGCCTTCATGAAATATTTTTGTGAAAAAAAAACTACAGGCCGTCTCAATCGAAGAAGTATTGACTTTGAACTCGCACCAAAATCCATTCACTGACCAGAATTGTCATTTACCAGCAACAATTATCATCTGATGACTGTCCACAGCACACTCTCCATAAATGGAATAATAATTGAAATTCCGTTCGTGACTTTCGACAGTACATTTATTGCGTTTTTCTTGAAAACGGATACACGGAAAAACAGGATTTGTTGCATCAACAAATTATTTATGCTTGAATTATTTTTGTTGGACTTAGCAATTTTTTGTTGAATCAAGCAGATACATGATTATTTCATGGAAGCAGCTTGTTCAAATCAAGAATGTAGTCTAATTGAATCAACAGTATAATATCAATTCCATCAACAAAATATATGGTTTTATCGAAAACAAATTATGTTGATCGAGAATAATGTCGATGTTGATTCAATTATAAACATTTTGTTGATTTGATCGAATAATGATCATTTTGATGGGAATATATCTTTGGAACAACATACAACTTTTCTTATTCTGATGTAGCAATGAACTTGTTTCGAACGGATCATTTGCTTTAATAGACAACGAAATATGTAATATCAATGAAATAATATTTTCTTCATTCTACATCAACTTAAATTTTCGCCTCTAGATGGCGATCATTTCGCCTCGTCTATGCCTGCCTCGAATTCATTATATACGTGAAGCCTGATTCTTCGTGTTTAAATATCAACTAGATGAATCGAACTTTGGATGATTAGCAATCCTAAATAGTTTTCCATCAGCTGAAGAGAAGTAAAGACTGATGATTCTATGCTAGGAGTCGACTTATTGTTTCCTACTTCTGTTTATTCTATCACGGAGAAAAAAAAATCACTAACCCTAAGTGAATATTTATTAGTGGCAAGTAAAAACTTGTTTACTATATGGGACAAGGAAACAAGTTAATAACCACAAGAATATTCGTGTTCCTGAAAATGTACACCTACCACTATTGACCTGTTTCATTAAATTTCAGAGTGATAACGGTAAGTGAACACATCACTTGTCATCAGTGACCTATTCAATTGTCATTAGTAACTCATTCACTTTTCATTAGTGACTTGTTCACTAGTCATTAGTGACCTAATTACATGTCATTAGTGACTTATCTACTAGTCATCAGTGACTTATTCACTTGTCAATAGTGACTTATTCACTTGTCATTAGCTAGTATGAAAAAATACCTCCATTGTTCTCTGAAAAATGATTAAACCTTGGTAATAAGACAAAAACACATGCATTCAAAACATTTTATTATATAAGTATGATGAATCCAGAAAATACAAAAAAGGTGAGGCTGACGACAAATATTGAGATACTAGATACCGCGTATATCAGCATCATGCACCAAGAAAAACGGTCACTCACTGCACTGCACTCTGGTTCACTATCTTTTCCTTCCAGAATTGAAGATGAATCAACTTTCATACTTTTTAAACGTCACTTCCATTCACTTCGAGTATCATAGGAAGTGGAAAAAATCCTGTATATATGTAGAAACAATTATGTACTGTTCTAGAAGAGTTTTGTATTCCATTATCTCCTCCAAGAGAAAAGATCAAGAACTCAACATCCCACAGCTCAGTGCACGGCACACAAACAGAGAATTCTCATACCGAATATGATATAGTAGTTGTTCGAAAGGGCACTTGCATGACTTGGAATTTCAATGTTACTCGGGAACGCAAGTACCTATACTAACTTCACGAATGCTAAGATCGAAATGACGCAGTGGACTCGTGGAGACTGGACAGTGATCGCATTGGGCGTGGGTACTCGAATAATATCGGAGATGTCCGAACGGAAAACAGATCTATAACTACAGGTGAGCTGTCAGCTGCAACAATCGACTTGATAGATTGTCTTTATTGATGTGTTCGCTCAGAGCAAGTGATCTAATGTTAGAAAAATAATTTAATAATAGTGAGTATCCGTTATCCTAGCACTAGTTCAGTGTTCACTTAGAATTAGCGAACTCTATGTACATATCGACATGGTTGATATCAACAAGTGTTCTGATCACTTACAGCAGAAACTTCGTTCCAGAAATATAGTTTTGCCTACTGCAAGTACCATATTTTCCTACCGTTGGTGAAAACGTTCTTGTCACAATCGACTTTTTTTCAAGAAAACAATTTACTTGGCCGAGTTTTCTCAGTGATATTGATGTGAGATTTCAGAAAATTCCCGAATATTGAATTTGGATCAACAAAACAATTTATCGAATGGATATATAGTTTCTCTTGAATCAACAAGATATTTCATTGAATCAACCAAATATTTTATTGAATCAAACAAATATTTCATTGAATCAACCAAATATTTCTTTGAATCAACCAAATATTTCGTTGAATCAACTAAATATTTGATTGAAGCAATATCTTATTATTTTGAATCAAACAAAATGATTGTTTAAGCCAATTCAATATCTCTTCAAAACCATTCATGGATGTGCTTGATCTGAGAAGATCATGCATGACATATTTACTTGATTCAAACTCAAAATCCGCTCTGAAACAAGATTTAGATTTACTCATTTCAAGATTATATTTTGTCGTGCATATATAACACTTTTTTTGCTCCATTCAATTAAATTTTGCTTGATTCAACAATTCCTTTTTTTCCGTGTGAAAATATCGTGTTTGCAGAAAATCCCCAATACAACGAAGGAATTATATGAATGTTATATTTTCTGAACAAAATCCCTGAAGAGTTTCGTTCAAAACAATTGCCAGTCAATTTCATCAGCAGGAATCATTCACGTGGCGTACCCTGTGACAAACTGTAGAATGATACTTGAAATAGTAGTTCCTATATAGAATCATGCCTCCGTGCCGACTTTGATAACAATAATTGATGAAAATACGTTGGAATTATCATAGGTAAAACCGAACGCCCTGTATCTTTTTCCACAGCAATATTTTATGGAAGAATATTTTTGGTCATATCGTCATATTGTGGTCCAAACATCCTACCCTCATTTATGACTCACATTGTATATACATGGTCTCCGGAAAGGTGATGTCGCAAATGAAAGGGCTGATATATCGAGTCAAAATAATTGATTGATAGGGTTGCCAACAGTGGCGCAACTATAGCTCGGACATTTCGGGGGGGGGGGCAGGTCATCAGAAGGAATGATTTAGTGAGAATGAAATATCACAAGGAACTACTACAGAATAGAGATTTTGATAAACGAAAGATAGCTCAATAGAATCAACAAACTGAAAATGAAATTATTAATCATCAAACCTAACTTAACTAACATGACAAATTTATTTTTCTTCCTTTTGACGCATTTCTATCCACTACAGTGTTAAGATCAATATAGATGTATTTTTCTATAGATAATAGGCCAAGTGACCAGAATATTTCTTGGCCCATTGAAATTCGTAACCAATTCAAAATTAACCGCATTATGGAGAATGACCTTTCACACGTTGCAGAAGATACTGGCAATGTTATTGCTTCTTGAAAAAGCACATACACTGATGGAAATACTTTTAACCTGGGTTCATTTTTGAGAGTGCCATATTGTGCATCCTGACCTTTCTTTGCTCAACTATTTTTCAGAATTGTCATTTCAGCTGAAACTTTACTCCACTACTTGACCAGTCAGGCTGATCGAATTCACAATAGCTGCGGTCGTTATTTTTTTAGAAGCATTATCAGGCAACCAGTGAAACTTGAGAAATAGCTTAGGAATTATATACGAATATAGGGTTGATAATGAACTAGGGTAGATTCAATATATCGTTAGTTCATGATATATTTATTCATTCTGGGGGGAGGCTGATTGCGAGCTAAGGAACGCTTAGCCCCCCTAGCCCTCCCTCGTGATTGCGCCACTGGTTGCCAGGTATAAACAGGTATGTTAGTCCTAGTAATTTCAACCTCCTACCTACTTCAGACCATTTTTCTTAGATCGTACAAAAAATATGAATGTCAAAAAGTTATATTAGCAAGGCATAGGCAGCGCTTTTCGTCTGGCGAGCGATGATCATGGATTCTGACTTTGTTGAGGTACCAGAGGAGCACCACTTACTTTTGTATGAGAATAAAAAACCAAGAGTAGGTATGAGATATTAAATTCAACTAGTTTCCGAGAGAGAAAATAAATCGTGGAAATGACTCAAGCTTTTGATCCCAGGTAACTAACCACTTCACCTCGAGATACGATGAACTTCTTCCACAGATTAAAATGAATAACTTCTCATCTGATGAAATGAGGATATGAATGTAGAAGCGAGATAATTAAACTCGATTTGGACATAATTGGTCATGATCAAATATTCTGCTTCTTGGATACATCAATATTGTACGGTTATTTTAAAAAAATTTAATTTCTGCAGCTTCGTTTGAAATTTGAACAGATAACATCTCCTTCATCTCTGGTTGGGTACAGTTATGAAAAAAAGTAACTCCAACCTAAAATTGATCATACCAACAAATATTCAAGTGAATAAAGTGTGCTTCCGAAATTCCCCAATATTACCAGCGCAAATTGACAGGCAGACATATTTCGGGTCAATGAACAGACATAATTATTACTTTCAAAATGACATTGCTCTCAACAAAGTATCATGAATTATGGATAGTGCCTACACATGAGGAGATATTTGGTACTTCTGAATCAGTTCTCACTATATTGATTTTCTTCCTCTGTATATACCTACCCACCTCTGATATTCTTGTAAATTAATTAAATGTGGATTGAGAATCTTTCCTTTGCCGTTTCTATCGTGGTTTTCTCGAGGATAATTATATTTTTTCTAATTGCTTTCCAACCAACACATGCCAGTCTCTCAGAAAAAAGAACCCACCTGCTGTTGCTGTTGGGAAATACCAAACAATCTAGAACAAAACACAAACGATAAAGAAGACTTGGGGATTACCTTGCCAAGAAACTCTAATGGTTTCCACGTAATCTGGTGGACAAAAAAGGGTCAATTCCGCAATCCTACTTTATTTGTGTTTCCTGGACGCGAAGAGAAATTCAGGGTGTTTCTATTGTTGTCATTATACCTAGCTGGATATCCAATTCCTTTGAATTAGACGGTCAAGTGATTCATGCCTATTAATTTCCATTTCTGGTTAGTTCAACAAGTTAAATGGAAACTTTATATCTGTTGATTGCAGCCAGAGGCCTGCATTTTTACATGTAGCTATCACAACTCTAGTTTTTTGAAATTAGCTGTGTGAGATCTGAAAGTGTAAAGATCACTGACCTGACAGTTTTGATGCATGTCATCTATTTGATTATATCAGATAGTTTTAAGATTCTTTTTTTCTGTTGGATGATCTTTCGCGAGCTTCAATCGAATTTGGAGAACTGACAGATTGGTGACGTTTGGAATGATATTAAAATCATTGGAAAAGAAGATAACAACCAGAAGAGAGAAATCAAGTAATCTGCTTGCATTTTTCTGAACGGAGATAATAGCATTGCTCCCTGTTCAGTTGATATAGAGAACATCCTGTAACTTATTCGATTGCTGACGTCACCAATTGTCACTGAGAACTGGAGAGTGTCCGGACAAATACGAATTTGCCATAAAAAAAATACATTTTTTATGTTGAAAACGGGGGCAGATTCGTTCCCGAAACGTCCAAAGATGAGTAAAAATTTGATATTTTCTCTATATACCTTTATTTCTCATTTCCAAGCCTTTTTCAATACAAATTGTCACTAACAAGCTAGTGAATTTTTCATTCAGGCCCTCTGATAGAAAAATTCTTAAAAACTTGACAGTGACATTTTGGGATAAACCATCTGATGCATTATAGGGATTCCCTTTCGTGTGCTCTGAGAGATAAAAAAAACTATACGTATATTGAGATTGTATTCATATTTTCATTCAATGGGGAAGAGGAGAAAAAATAACAAAAAAATCTGGAATAATGAATCAATCTACTCTCAATATCGCAAAAATTAAGTCATTTGAGTGAAATATATTTATGAAGAAAATAAGTTATGCCAAATTCCTCAATCATAACAAAACAACAAAATTTGAAGATGATAGAAAAGAGAAATTGGTTGAAGCGAACGCTGTCAAAGTGGCTGGACAAGCTTATATTCTTGACTGATTGATAATTTTTAGTATAGCTTGTGTGTATCAAAAGTCTCTAAAAATATCAGTGAATACTTAGTTTTTATTTATTGAAATTATTTATCAGTTGAAATCACTTTTGAAGTGATCATTTTCCCAATCAATCTAGATCTGATATCAAAATTGACCTAGCAAGAAAAATTGATTTAAAAAAAAATAATAAGATAACAAAAAGCTCATGAAAAGTACATTATGACGAAATAAATTAGTGAATGAGAAATCATTCACTCAGGTTTGATTTTCTCTTCGCAAGAGAATATGTTTCTTGACTTTTATTTTGAATTGGGTGATATTTGTGCAACTTTTGATATCAGGTAATTTATTGAATTTTGAGATAGCTCCGTGAGTGAACTTTTTTTGACCAAGTGAAGATGATTCAGTACTTTTAATGCTTCTTATATATCACAGATAAATTTGTTAAAATTATTCTTGGAACATGAACCCCAAATATTTATGAGATAGTTCATTTTACTAAGGATGTGAGAGTATAGAACTGTATTTGTATAAAACTGTATTTGCTATATTTGGGATAAGTTTTGGACATCTTCTTAGGGCACCAACTATGGGAGAAATTTTTTCTTTGAGCATGTCAATATGCTTTTCACACATTTTTTTACTTTTACACGTAGAATCCAGTGGTGCAGTCAGATTTTCAAAAGAAGCTTTCATTATGCAGATATAACCCAACGTAATTTTTCTTTAGATGGAACACCCTGTATATTTTTTTATATCTAGAACATTTTCTTTTCAGAAATATACGATATTTTGAGCAATAATAATTTCCAGTTGTCCAGTAGGTTTTTCATCGATGGGCCTTATGTGAATATGTGGCAACATTGTCCATATCACACATTTTCATATATACCTAATTGCTGAAACAATTTTTCGTCACACACTAGTTTCAATTTCAACAACATTTAAGATTTACAAATTCTCAGCACTACTTTTTGACTCTAAAAGCTGTGGACCTTATTAGTATTTTTCCAAGGAGCTATGACAAAAAACTAACAAAAAATAGATTATGGTTGGGATATAAGTTGGTTTCTGAAATTTCGTAGTTTTGATATCCTGGTTATTGAAAATTCGACAGGTAGGTGACAAATGTTATAAAACCTTCTGCATTTTTTCATAGCCACCTACTAATTAGGTCCACAGCTTTTATAGTAAATAAATAGTTCCGAATAATGGTTAATGTTTACTGGGGTAAAATTGAAACTAGTTGTGATGGAACAATGTATCAGCACAGATTAACTAGACATTATCTGAATTCATGCCTGATACTTGAAATTTTTCATAAGTGTTATACAGGGTTTCCCGAAATTAGCCTGCCAAACTTCTGTCTCCTAAGGGAGCTACGGAAAATTGCTTTATCTGCAGTGCTCATCCTGAACGATAACTATCAATTTGAAAAAAAAAGTGTTGTTCTTCAACATCATTCATGAACACCCTCTATATGTATAGTTTTGTTTCGAGACCATCAAACTTCAAAATGGCGTACCCTTCTTCCGCATCCTACGCTGAACAAAGTAAAAAAAAATTCTCTCCTTACCGACAATAAATAAAGCAAATCATAATATGCAATATTTACTTCCTTGAATATTGAGCAATGTTCATTAATATCCTCCTCTTAGCAGACGACTGAAAATAATTTTGTGTTTCGAATCGAGGACTCATCTAAGGATAGTATATAAATAGTAGTTGGGAAAATATTATCTTAGCGATTCTTGCTGAGCACTCTTCAGCTTCTTTTACACTATGAAGTTGATGCAATGGCATGGAAATTTCACTATTTTCTCTGCTGAAAATAGCCGTACGCCTAGTATTTCTTGACGAATTGCCAAATTTCAAGCAAGAAACCGTTTGCTTCAGCAACCAAGGAATTAAATCCTGGTTGGAAAACATCTGCATGACCATGAGAGGAAAATGCGCTCTGCAGAATGAAGTTTCATCCATGAAATATGAAATGTGTCCCTTTTTTTTAACATGTATTCAGTTTTCAAAACGTTGAATGACTAGACGTACTTTCCCTTCATGGCTCTAATCGCCACTATTTTCCAAACCAACAAGATCCCATTTCAGCGCAATGTCTTGCCAAATGGTTTTCTCTGAAACTAGCCTGCAACTAAGGAGTTTCCAAAGTTTTAATGAGCAGCACCTAAAACTAACATTTTATTATGGCTCTCTAGGACGGCTCTTTTTCTTTTCATTCGTTTTCCTTCGCTGACGAAGTTTGGCATCGTAAACATAGAAAAGGGTATCAGATAGACACATCAATTTAACGTCCTACCAATTCACTATAATACTGACGTGCTGGGCTCATTCAAAGTTAATGTAGAGTTTCTTATCTCCATAATATATATTATCTTTTTACACATTTGAAAGATATCGATGTAGTACTCTTGTTCATTCATGTAAAAGAAAGGTATTATCCGAAAACCTATACAGGGTGAGTCATGAGGAACTGTACATACTCCTACCACGAATTGAGGCCCCCGAGGAGAATACCTAATGTCTCAGAAAGTGTCTTCTTCCATGGATTATTCCTCAACTAGTCTCTAACCGACTGACCCATTCAGAATCAGGTAAATCCCGGGAAGTAATTTTATCAGTAAATTCAGAAACAGAAGGAATTGAACAATTTTTGACAATCAAAATGAGTTTTTTCGTTGAGAGATAACACATTTTCATCATTCAGTGAAGCATTCATATCAAAAACTTCTAACAAATTCGATGAATTGCCCTAATGGCAGATCTGTAGAATATCCAGATCAGTATTCAAATCAAAGGAATGTTGGGAATTGAGGACATGGTTAGTTCTTGAATTTGGAATTGAACGTTGTGGTGACGACTCGGAGAGTTTTTATTATATTTTGAATAGTTATTTGTTTCACTAGGCAGAGAAGCACAAGATCTGATGCCACGGCTGGCGTTTCATAGCCAAGGCGTAGACACGAGGCTAGGAAACCAGCCAAGGCATCGCATCCCAAGAAACAGACATGGGAAACAATACATTAAGGAACCAAGTCATAAACGAACTGTAGACCTGCTCAACTTGAACAGAGCACAGATAAAAACTGTTACGGGACTCATGACTGGCCACGCGCCAGTAAAGGAGCATCTCACCAGAATGGGGCTGTACAATGGCGACCCAAGCTGCAGACTATGTGGCAAGGAACCAGAAACAGTAGCATATATACTGTGCTGATGTGAGGCATTGGACCGCAGAAGACAGAAGATCTTTGGGCAACCAGTTGGCGAACCAGAAATATTCAACTCATATCCAGTGAAGGATTTGTACAGACTTGTTCAAGGTACAGAGATAATGGAGTGGGCACAATAAAGAACATTAGGTGAGATACGATGGGCCACCATAGGCCTAAGTGTCGTCGGAGACATGGTCAGACGAGCCTACAAACGGGGTGGAGTTTCTAGTGGGTAAACCCTGGCTAGAGTCAGGGGAGTCCCACACTACCATATGGGGGATAGGACCCATATGGTGTCCATAAAGGATTTAAACGACCTCGACAAAAAAAAAGAAAAAAAAACACTATAGCTGAAGGTACATTGGTGAACCACAAAATCATTCCTCGAACGTATTTGAAGTATTTCTTTGGTTGAATCACACGTTAATAATTAACCTGTCATACCATGACAACTCATGTTTCAGCTGTTCAACATTATTCAGATCCGCGACTTCATTGTTATTAGTGAAGTTATAAGTCACATTGGTTCCTATAAGTTTTAATACTGATGTAGGACAAATAAAAGCTTTCACAACAAGGATTATAGTTTTTTAAATCATATGGAATAGACGAAATATACGAATGATACTGGAAGGAGTGACACAAATGATGATAACAAAACCTGTCATCTGGCATCTTCTTCTCTGCTCATCCCGTCTCGAATGTTCCAATGTGAATTCATATTCGTCGTTACAAATTCATGTGATCAAAATTTCTTTATTAAAATCAAAATTCTCGCTAGGTCGTAAATGTTTTTCGTGCATACTCATGTATTTGATGTTCATAGCTCCGTGTTTATGCTGAGGGCTATGGGACAACGGCTATATTGAACTAGAATCGGCATACATACCACACTACTCATTTGACTATATCAACTGATGAATCTATTCACTAATTCAACATCCTATCGATTGAATCAGCTCACTTTGTTACTATTCCAGCTTGATATGATCCAATTATATACTTTGTTGGTGACCATCTTGTCTACTATACACTCAATAATAGGAGTTCATTTGAACTAATGCCTGTTGCGGAATAACTGCTCGATACACTTTGTAAGAGCAATCGCCATCGATATTAAACGGTTTTATTGGGTATTTTGCTCGTCTGTCTACTGTTTCGAGTGTCGAATAACGGTTATATTCGACAAAGATATAATAACATTGTTTCGCGTTATTACTCCAATTGCAACTTATAGACCAAAACTGACTTACCACTTCCAGTAATTTCTAGAAATCGACTTGAAGTATAATAAAACTATATGAGCTTGCATTACTCAAAACTATCAGAACTATGTTTCTCATTTAATGAAGCGTTAGAGAGGAAATGATATTACTATTATTTTCAGGTATTGGATTTTTTCACTCTCGAAACACATAGGTTCTTGAGAATACATTATTTGGCAAATGATTTCAACAGAGCAATAACCCATGAAAGCCAGACCTTAGTTATTTTATAAAAGCTGGAAGTTTCCCTGCGAATGCTCGCAACACAGTTAACAACGATGGGCAAATATGAAGTTTAGATCATGGTGCTTTTGGCAGGTTCTAGGTAGGTATTGAAGATACCAAAGTACTTTCATCAAATTATAAAATGTTCTTATGTCTTCAGGATGATATCAGAAACCTCGTCATCTATTGCCAGACACTTATCATAGTGACTACCTCTTGGCAGACATCCTAAACCATGATGGATTGTTACTCAAATTACGATGAAGTATATAAATGCTGAATTCTATACATGTTACATGGGTAACTATCAGAAGATATTTCCAGACAGTTCTGATAGTGCTAACCCCTAGCCAGACCAACATGCAGAGCTTTCGTAAAGTACTCAATACATTTATCTCCAGTCAAACTATTCATTTGTGAAGAAACTTCTGGAATGGGTCAGGTTTAATGTTTAGTGCATGTTACTTATTGCTGCATTGAATATGAAAATATTATCAGACCCTGTTGTGTAACTAAACGAAATACAAAAATGGAAACACAGTGTTTTCAATATAATCAGCACAAATATTCCTACAAATCAAAAACAGGTATTCTGGAATGCTTGAAATAATCAATTGCGATGACATAAGTTGTCCTTAGTTTGTGATTGGTCAGATTATTTTTGAGAATATTGAGTTGAGTTAGAGTTGAGTTAGAGAATAGGGATGAGAAATCTAGAACTACGACTCGAGCGCCATATCTGGCATGCAAAGTGTGGAAATCCTGTCTCGCACCACCGAACAACAACGCCCAAAAAATATGGCTATATATGTTTGATACAAGCTATTTGTGCGAACAAACGTTTTCAATTATTCAAGTAAGAAAAATCCTTCCTTCACAACTGAAGATTACAGCATCACAAATGGAGCCGGCTTATGATGAAATCATGCAGAAGCAAAAACAGTTCCACATGTCACATGTCCCCACAAAGACCAACGCTCCCCAACCTTCTACTTCGCAAGAAACTTGAATGTTTAGTCCTTTTGCAATTTTCAATTTACTTATAAATTTCTGTAATAATTTTGAACAATAACTAGTGTTCCAGGAAATATAAAATATCGATATGTTTGTTCCAGTAATAGCCAAAAATGGCCTGCAATATATTTTGTATATATTGGCACGCCAAGGAAAAAGTTTTGATGGTCAGAAAAATTGTCAGAAAAATACACCTGATTGAACTTGATTCTGAACCTATTGAAGAATCTAGAAACACTCATTCAGATGTTCATGATATAAAGAGTTCTTTCGCCAACACCGTTTTAAATTCCAATAATTTTTTCAACATGCACACTGATTTGACAGAACTACATGTTTGTCAAACAGGAGCCTTGTTGAATCTCCTTGAAATTTTTGAAATTAATGCTTCTTCATAAAAAATGTATGTCCTATCTCTAAATGAACAGATTCATTATGATAGTTCGAAGTTCTTTGATTCACTCAAGTATTGTGTATGATGCACCTCCCTTATTGGTCCTCGTCATAACACTTTATAATTTTTCCAATTGTTCACATATTTCTTCATCCCAGGGTTTCTATAATTCTCTCTTTTTTTCATCTAGTAACCATTTAACTTGATCGTTTTTTAATTCTCTACGGTTATTATGAAAATGTTCTCACCTTCATGTAAGCTATCTATTGTAAGGATTTCTAGTGTTACCTAATCAATTTTTCTCATTGTAATCATGTTCTCTTGATGTGATTATTCACAAGGAACCCGTGAGTTTTCACAATAAATTTTCCTGAAAATGACATTGTGTATTATTCAGTATTATTTGACCTGATAATACTAGAATGATTCAAATATCTGGATTCATCTGGAATATAACTAGAATTTCAGAATGGAATTCTCTGTTTTTGCTTGAAGATGCAATATTCAGCAAAACACGAGTCAAAGCGTTGAAGAATCACTCTGGATGTTGGTGGAACGAAGTATTGCTTATTAATTGACGATATTTCACGAAAAATGAGTATATTTAGTTTTTCTGATCATGGGGCACTATATTTGCTCCAAACTATTACAAGCAAGTTGACCAAAAATGTCAGAGCAAAATATTCAGCGAACAATGTAAACAATTACTTGATATCATACAGTATGTACATCAGCTTCTCAACTTATTCCGCATAGCATTGATCAAAAATTAGGCATTTCAAGATATAAGGTATATCAATATTGAGAAATGTATGCTTCATGGGAAAACTTCATTTCGGAGGATGTTGGGAAATATCAGAATCAGATAAATCTTAATAAGCTGCATACATATATGAATATCCGATTCACGACCAGTCCTACTAACCTCACGAAGCCTCTGAAATCTCTCTCATAAATCTTCAGCAAATTTGTCATACGCAGCAACGATATCATAGTTCAATATTTCATTCGATAAACTGAAACGTATTCATAAAATCTGCCAACTTTGCCAACAAACATATTAATCCTTCTCTAGAAACTTCACCGAGAAACATAATATCTGTTGACCGTGGATTATTTACACTGCCTACCTAGATATTCATCAACTTGTTGGTAGGTAACATATTATACAACAAGGATTTGCGGATTACTTGAATTTGATTTATTCGAATATGCTGTGTATATTATGCGTTTTCAGAGATACCACTTTCCACAGACGCAGGAATGTGAGGCGTATGGAAGGATGAGATTCGTTATATTTGGAGTGGATAAACTACAGCAGGAGAATTTATTCGAATTAGAGTGGACGGACATCTTGACCTTCAGCAGAAGTTCAGGGAGGTTCAGAAAGGACAACAAGAAGAGGGATGGATATATGTGGAGAGCAGATGTAGGCATGAGGGCCTACTTGCCTGGCAGTAGCCTTCCCACTATACTACTACTATACAAGTTCTAAGTAGAAAATCCCTTAGTTTCTTCAGGATGGCACAAAGGTGTGTTTCCATACATTTCTTCCACCACGAAATCTTCATTCATCTTGTTCCTGTAAGACAAACTCTCTGTAACGTGTCCTTCCATCCAGCATTCATTTTTATTATCATCTTTGGCCAGGAATTTGCTTTTTAGTTAGTTATGCAACAATATATCTCATCTTCCCCGCTTTACTATTCCCAGAAATTCACCAACCAAGAAGTATTGAACTGAAGTTGAAAGTTCGTTTTGTTTTACTCACAAAAATGATCTTTGTGAACTGAATTCTCTCGGATTTAGTGTCACAATCAAATTCTATAAAAAACCTCTTGACTTAATCGACACTTTATCTCTCATATTACATCAAATTCCATATACAATGTTGGAGGTATAATTTTGAAGACACTTTCAATATTATATTATTCAGGTTATATCAATGTCATGATCAATTTTGTTGTTTGCCCTATAGAAAACAGAACAGTAGGTGATTTCTTCATTTCTTGGTATTAAGTTTTTCTTATATATCTTTCATTATCACCAGGAAATGATTGTGAGTTATGTATACTGAATAATGAACCATGGTAGCAATATTTATACCACCATTCCTCCGGAGTTTTGTTGTGACATTGACTTATTCGAATGTTGTCGATATCTTTTACCTATTATATGCACATTTATTGAAAGGTATACATAACAATAATCATTGAAAATGAAAAAAAAAAACTGTTGCCACCTAGAGTGTTAAGGAATCACGTAGGGCGTATGGTGAGTCAATATCATTATCAAATAGTCCTGTTGAGTGAACATTGGAATATTTACACTATTATTGTTCAGAAAATTTCTGATGGACAAGCAAAGTAAGTTCCAACATTTTAACAAAACTCGTTTGTATATGAAACGGCAAAGCTTCAAAATTATTTACCAATGGAAGTATTCCTAAGAACTTGAAACCTCCAACAGTCCAACAAGGGATTCGAATACCTACTACATCTCCATGTTCTTCGAACATTATAGGAATTCCTTTCCGTGCGCTCCAAGAGATGGAAAAAAATGTCATTGCATCCTGGCACAAAAACCCCAAACAAGTTCCCGAATAATATATGGAAAGCATTCAGTATTTCTGAGATCGAAACAATATCTCTTATCCGGTGAATCTATCGAATTGCCATTAGAGTTAATTCATCCTTGTTGCCTATAATGCATAGCTAGCATTCTTTTTATTTTCCATCTTCTGTATAGATCAATCACTTGTGAGTATTTTCACTCAAAGAGAGAGAAACGTTATCAAGTGTATCAAGATCGTATATACAGGGTGATTCAAAAGTAAGCGGCATCCTTTCAGAGGCGTATTCCTTGCATGAAAATAAGGCAAAAAGTTCCTATTGATAAGGATCCGAAAATGCTTCCTAAGGGAGCTACGGCCCTTTGAATAGGACACCTCAAAGACGGTTTTTTCTCTATAACTTTAAAATCCTTCACAACAAATTTTTAAAAATTGGTGTACGGCATAAACATTCGATGATAAATAGGACTCCGTATTCGAAATAATTTCCAAACGAAATCACAGTAACCTGAATATCCGGAGAAGAAGGGATATTTTTACACTTACCCTCTCCCGCATGTGACGCCCCTGAATGAAATTCTGAAATTTCGAATACGGAGTCCTATTTACCATCGAATGTTTATGCCGTACACCAATTTTTAAAAATTTGTTGTGAAGGATTTTAAAGTTATAGAGAAAAAACCGTCTTTGAGGTGTCCTATTCAAAGGGCCGTAGCTCCCTTAGGAAGCATTTTCGGATCCTTATCAATAGGAACTTTTTGCCTTATTTTCAAGCAAGGAATACGCCTCTGAAAGGATGCCGCTTACTTTTGAATCACCCTGTATGTGGAACCCAAAATGGTTGAAGGTTGGGTGGGTTGGTATACTGTTATAACATCTCTGGATTTTTTTTCCATAGTACGCCACCTTATGGAGTGTTAGTAGAGGTAAGTTGCTGGTCAGGTTAGGTTCGTGAAATATCGTTTATCAAAGATTCGCCCAGAATTCGAATAATGCCCTGTATTTCTGTTACGGATAGGCAAATAGTTATTTATTGTACAAGGAAAAAGAGTAGAAGATTTTAGCTCTTGGTTGTGTTGTTGTTTTGGAGACAAAAAACCGTGAGCTTAAATCTGATATTTTTTATATTGAGAAGATATTACATTATTTTGAAATCTGAAAATTATCGAAGTGAAATTCTAAGTTTTTAGCAGTAGGTACACCTTCGTTGTAGGCATCTTTATCATTCTTTTGAAGTAATCAAATATATATGATGTCACTTCTGTCACTCTAATTTCGTGATTTGATTTAAACAAATTCCGAATTCAGTGGTTGTTTAGTAATATACGTATAACCGTGAAATCGATTGGAAGGTTTCGGAACTATGGCACAACAAGAGCCATCAACAGTGTATATATATATGTGATATATATATCCGGGAAAAAAGTACCAACTTTTTTCCACAGGGAAAAAGTAATTTATGAAATGTGACATTTTATAACCTGCCAACAGATATAAAATGCCAAACTTTTTTCCCGTCACAAAAAAAAATATATTTTTTCACATATATTTCAACTCACCTTGACTTCCTCTATCCGCCATTAGGCTATGGCTGGTTGATCATGAATCACCCTGTATACATTGTACAAGTTCCTGTTATAGGTTTGTTGTGTTGATTATAATATTCACAGTGAATTGTTCATATTTCAATATCTATTCTGATTGTGGGGTACTCTGTGACTGATTGTTATTCTTTCATATGAGAACTTTTATCACTGTGTGCCATCATCCTAGTAGTCTCTTGGTTGGCAACGAGTTTTCATGCGAAATAAGAAAATCATTGTGTTCCTAATTTTTTATCGCTTGATCACCTTGTATTTGAGATGTGAATTCCGCAAAAATATCATCAGTGCAGTAAAACATCGAGCATATGTTTTCAAGGAACGAATCATCTTGGAAATATATCAAGAAATACTGGCAAGCAATACTTGCACACTTCAGGTCTTAATCTGACGCGCTCGAGTATTTCTGACGATCGATTTTTGTTTAATAATCTGATCGTCTGCCCCAAACTTTCGACATCATTATATAGGACCCAGGTATGGTGAGAGTACTCCGGAGGTCCAAGAATACCCCTCTTCTTTTTCTTCTTCTTTGAAGCACTGGTGGGCGGGTGAATCCCCTGCACGTGGGCCTCATTCAGCTGGGTATGCCGACTGCCTTGGAGAAGTTCAGCAGCTTCCTCAGCTGAATCTCTTTTACGTCCTCTGGCCTCAAAATTATATTGCCAAGGACAGCCCTCCTCTGATGCGTCAGTGCTGGACACTAAGTGAGGACATGTGATGAAGTTTCGTCATCTTCCAGGCACCATCTGCAAAGGGAGTCATCCTTGATCCCAATAAGCTCTAGGTGCCTATTGAGGTGGTTGTGCCCCGTTAGGAGCCCCACTACCATTTTAAGGTTTCGCCTGTTTAGGAATAAAACCTCTTTTGCAAGCCTTTTCGAAGGTTCCTTTATGTGGAGCTTCGATTGTCGCATTCCTGGTGTGTCCTGCCATATTTTGAGGATATGCTTTTGCAGCTGTTAAGGATATATCTCTTATGTTAATCTGCCGCGCTCGAGTGAATCCGGAAATCCCCGCTTCCCTACTATAGCATTCTGCTGATTTTCCAGATTCTGTATAGATCAATCACTTGTGAGTATTTCTACTCCTCAAGGAAAGAAAAACGTTATCAAGTCTATCGAGATCGTATGTGGAGCCCTAAATGGTTGAAGGTTGGGTGGGTTGATACTGTTGATAGCATCTTATATTGTAAATATTGATGCAGTTGACGACACAGCAAGTTACACATTCCCACAACAAGAAATCTACATATCGCACAAGTTTTTGTATAGGTTTGTTGTGTTGATTCAAATATTCACAGTGAATTGTTATTTTTTTTATCGCTTGGAGCGCACGAAAGGAAATCCCTATAATGAGTTTTTATGCAAAATGAGAGAATCATAAGGCCTTTTCGGAAACCTACTCGGGTTGATATTGGTTGACTCGATCCCCAACCTCCCCAACCTGCACGTTCGTTAACCTAACCCAAGTTGCCTACCCGTGTTCGTAAACCTCAGTGTTGGCTACTCGATCATTAACTCGGGTTTGTCTACAGTAACCCTACTGGAAAGCAGGGTTCATGAGAGTCTACAATGGCACCGCATGCGCATTATCAAATAAGAAAATTTGGTCATGTTGTTTAGTTCACCTTATTTGATTAAACCATTAACATTGAACTGTGATTTTATTTGTGTATTGTTCGTGCTGAAAAAAAATAATATCATGAATAAAAGGAAAAGTGCAATCTCCCGAACACTAACAGCATTAACCTTCGACAATTGTTTTATGATGAGATGGAGGCACATTTGATGTTGTCTTCTGGTGTAATGAATAAATACTCTCCTAAACGAAGACGTTCTTGTATTGAGAATTATGAAGATGTGATTTTACACTACTCCACTACAAGTAAAATGAACAGTTTACATAATTGTGTCACAATTTCATCATTAAAAAAAATGATTTTACAGATTTCCAGTGTCATTTTCGCTTCTACCAAGGATTTCCTCGTTCTGCATTTCTCTGGTTCTCAAATTTCAAGTGGTGCTCTCAGTACTGTGTTTTTTTCAAAAGATTTAGGTTATGTCTAAGTTATGTCCTTGCAACTCAGGTCCGTAACCTAATACGTTCGTGAACTATAATATCTGGGAAGGTGATCCGAGTCAGATTGCAGTAATCCGTCACGTGACCTCTCTGGATGGAGTTAGCGACCCAGAGTAAGTTTCCGAAAACGCCTATTGTCTTCCTCATTTTCAATCTCTTGATCACCTTGTATTTGGGATGTGAATTCCGCATAAATATCATCAGTGCAGTAAAACATCGAGCATATGTTTCTGAGGAACGAATTCTCTTGGAAATATATCAAAAAATACTGGCAAGCAATACTTGCACATTTCAGAAAGCACGCGAGAGATAGTTGAGTAGATGAAATAAGCACTTCCCGCACAATATTTCAACCTCCAACCTCCGAACATCAGCAATATAAAACATCCAGGAATAACATTCGTTACGACTTCCAGAAAGGAAATACGGGTCAACGTGGAGCGTTATCATCGGGTTACGAAACTACCGAGCATGTATCAATCGTATTATCGACAAACACACGCGGAGGAAATTGAATTCCAACATTGCCGCCATCGAAACGTCTTTATCTTTTTATCCTTCATTATATTTTCAGTCAATTCCGAAATGGAATGGTGAAATTCGAATTGGCCATCTCGCTGATTCGCAATCGATGAAATTTGCTGCATGAGATGGCTTAACAGTGCTGACTATTTACGATATTTCGTTTCCATCTTTTCGAGAACCCGGAAGGAAATCCCTATTATCTTCGTGCGTACCTAGGAAGGATAGGGAGATAAAGTAGATATTGAACTAATTAAATCATAGAAATCATCCATTTTTCTCAAAGTGGTCCAATTGATTTTAAAGAAAAAACAATGAAATTCCCAAAGTCTGTCGACCACAAAATCATTTAATAAGCGACGTGTTACTAGTTTCGGCCACAGGCCATCATCAGACACAAAATTGATGTAATATATGAGTACCTAAAATATAATGATAGACAATGTTATGGGGTAAAAAGAGTCATACAATCATATACTAACCTTATAACATATTGAGAAAAAATTTAAATTCAAAAGCTAAGTCCAAAAAATTCAGTTGACAGTCCAGAGCATATTCAAGTGGTTTTTAATCTGGAGAATGTCCAGTAAAACCAAATTAAAATTGGGTTATTGGCGAAGTACATCAGTAAATTATTATTCAAAAATTCTCTCACGTGAGATTCATCAAGAAATGCGAAAAGCAAATGGAAGCTGAGATAGAATTCAAGGGACCAGAAACATCATAAAACACAAGGAAATAAATAGTCAAAGAATGAGTGACACATGTCAAAGTCAACCGGAACTGACATGAAACTAATAACTGAGGTGGTGACACAGAATATGACACCGACAAGTGACGTCAATATGATAAATTGATTAACAATAACCAAAACAAAATCAAAATTTGAAACAATGAGACCAAGAGATTGGGAGAAGAATAACAGTAGATCAATCTGGGTTATGTTGATCATTGAAATTTCATAGTACGAAAAATGAGGTTACGTTCAAAGTTGGTTTGATCATTAAGACATGTGAAATTGGGATTGTTTATACATTTTTGAATTTCTAGCATTTCCAATAGGTTCAACCTGGAGCCTTTATTGCAAATGTGAAGGAATTCCATGTTGTCAGATATACTGAAATTATGGTTGGATTCAATTATATGGTTTGCGAAGGAGTAACTAGTGTTCAAATTATTGATGTTCCTATTCCTCCTAATCGCTCTATTATGTTCAGAGGCTCTAGTTTCAAAACTCCTCCCAGTTTGACCAACATAAAAGGAGTTGCAGTCATTGCAATTAAGTTTGTAAACTCCGGATTTTTTAGAAGTAGGGATTTTGTCTTTAGAGTTCACTAATAAGGTTTTAAGGTTGGAGTTAGTTTTGAAAGAAATATTGAAATTGAAACTTGAAAACAGTTTTTTCAATTGTATTGAGTGCCTGTCAAATAATGTAAAGATTTAAACAATGGTAATTCTTTCTCTTGTGCTGTTATGACATTGAATGATAATCTGAATTTTGTGAAAAATTTAAAATAAATTTTCATAATTGGATCTAGAGGGAATTGATTATTGATGGCAATTTGTTTAATTATATTAATTTCACTATTAAAAGCTGAATCAGACAGTGGCAAAGAAAAGGCTCTATGAAAAAAGCAATTGAAGGAAGCAAATTTATGAGAATAGGGGTGGTTGGAATAGTAGGGAATGACAGTATCTGTGGCAGTAGGTTTTCTGTAAACTTGAAATTCAAATCTGGAAGTATTGATGTTTTTTGTGATGAGTAGATCAAGGAAAGGTAGTTTGAGGTCACATTCTGTTTCAACAGTGAATTTAATATTAGGATGTAATGTGTTTATATAAACTAAGAAATTAGACACGTCTGAGGGGAAGCCATCAAACAGTAAAAGGCAATCATCTACATATCTGTAATAAAACACTAATTTAGAATTAAAACTTGGGTTATTTAAAAATTGTTTTTCCAAATTATCCATAAAAATTTCCGCTAACAAAGGGGAAAGGTTGCTACCCATTGCTAAACCTGTTGTTTGTCGATAAAATTTGGAGTTGAATTGAAAAAAATTTCGATTGAGAACAAAATCTAGTAAATCACAAATATTAAGAACATGGTGTGTATCAATATTATTTTGAAACAGAAGGTCTCTCACTAGAGCAATACAATCTTCAGGTGAGATGCTAGGGAATAAATTAGTGACATCAAAAGATACTAAAACAGAGTTAAAAGGGATAGGAACATTCTTAATTTTATGTGCTAAGTCTATGGAATTCTTGACAGAAAAGACGTTGTCAAAGGCAGTAAGATCTCTGAGTAAATGATTGAGGAACGAAGCTAGTTTGGAACAAGGTGTATTAATGAATGAAACGACAGGGCGAATCGGAATATTCAGTTTATGGATCTTGGGAAGTCCATACAAAAGAGGAGTAATAGGACACATTGGATATAATTGAAAATTTGACTTGTTGAAAAACTTAAGAGTGTCTGATTTATTATCAAGTTCTTTTTTCAATTTCATGAAATAATCTTTGGTTGGATCTATACCTATCAGAGTGAAAGAATCAGAATTAAGAAATTCTTCCACTTTTGAGTTATAGTCTGTTCTGTCAAGGACTACTATACAATTCCCTTTATCTGCCTTTGTCAGAACCAGGTCATTGTTACTAAGTTTATTTTTTATCGAACGTATGGTATTATGATGTTGATCAGTGTGGAAAGAATTATTGGAATTATTCATAATATTGTTGAAAGTTGTGCAAGCTTGTGCTCTGAGTAAAGGTTTGTTTTCTATGTTGGAGGAAGTGATTATTTGTTCCACATCCACAGCTAAAGTCTCAAGGTTCTTGTTTATATTTGGGGAAGTAATATTGAAATTCAATCCAGAGTGTAATAAATCAGTTTCTTTCTTAGTGAAGGTGGAAGTACTGAGATTCAAAAATCTATCATGAAATTTATGATTAGAAAAGGTAGGAACAATGTTTTGTGTTTGAATAGAGTTAAAACGGAGTCTATGTAATTTGTTGGATAAATTAATAAATAGGGCCTTACCTGAGTCCTCCACCCAATCTCTTATGTCCCTATCAACAATGTCAAATTCTATTGCAGTTAACTTAGAAGTTAGAATGAAGAAAAGAAACTTCAATTCAATATTGATATGATGCAAACTGTTGTAGTGTGATTTGATTTCCTGGTGTATCCATATTCTTCTAGCTGCAACCAGGTATTACAACCTCGAAGATAATTTCTTGTGCCCAACCTAGTGGAAGCAAGACTGTCAAGTGGCAACCATTTCTACATGATGGTTCGTTTTTTTCGGTATTTATTAGCCAGTTGTTACAATATTTCTTCCATAATTATTTCTCATGCTCTGAGTTATTTGTACAATAACACATCTCAAGGTTGACCACAAAAGGATGTGCTGAATGGAGTTATTGAGATTGTCTGACATATATTCCTAGTGATGAGGTTGGAGCCGAGATTTCTGAAGAACATATCCCTTCGAATCAAACGAAAAGTGAAAATTTGCTGACTTCTCTACGGTGTTCTAATGTCAAGGAATCGGGAGGTGAGATTTGCCTGAGATCGAAAGGTTCTAAATTGGTAAAGCCAAATATGTCGAACCTCAGTCTCTTTAAGCATGAGCATGAACATAATATATGTTCAGCCGAACCGACAGTCCGTTTGTTGGTTCAGACCTATCCTTCCCTGGTGGTATCTTGGACGACAGTGTCCCGTAAGCAGTCCTGTCAAAATCAGCAGGTTACCCCTGCTCCATTCTAGAATCTTCCTGGTTATATTTTTAGATGGTTTCGGCAGGAACGCCTTCGAATGGGTTAGTCCTGGTGATTTAGACCAGTACGTGAGTCTTTTTCCCTCCGCCCAGTCCGAGATTGCTCTTTTGGCCGCACTTGCGGTGACTCCAAAGTATGTTTCTGGTCCTATAAACACAGATTCGGTTTCCTGAAAGGAAGTGGACCATCACCAACCTGATGAACGGGTCCTTTCTAGATGGAGACAGAGCATAAGCGTATGTTTTTTTCTTATCTCGAAGCACTCGAAAGGTAATCCCTATACTAGCCCTAAGCCTATGATTATATACACTAGTACTCAAAGCCCTTAGTGAACATTTGATAGTGGCAAGTAATAAGTATACTATTTGGGACAAAGGTAACAACCTGATGACCATAAGAATATTTGTATTCTTGCAACTGTACACCTACCACTATAAACCAGTTTCATTGAATTGCAGATTGATAACCGTTGATGAACACAGCACTCATCATTAGCGACTTATTCACTTGTCATAACTGAATTATCCACTTGTCATTAGTGACTTATTTACTGGTCATCTACGACTTATTCACTTGTCATCAATGACTTATTCACTTGTCATTAGCTCACTACTAGACAGACGAATCGATAGAGCTTTTGCAAAGTTATGACCAAATGGCCAAATTTCATAATTCAGCCTATATAGTGAAGAAGAGAAGGAGACACTCTCTGATGGTCATTAGGTATTCCCCTCGAGGTCCTCTATTCGTGGTAGGAGTATGTACGGCGGTTCCTCATGATTCTTGTATGCATGAAAGACACAACGTCATGCATACAAAATAATTATTGTATGGGTATGATAATTCCAGGGAACACAAAATGGTGAGACTGACGACAAATATTGAGACACTACTTACCGGCTATATCAGGATCATGTGCCGGGTGATGAACATGAAATATCGAAATTTGAATTACATTTCATACTCATGAAACGTCAGTTTCTCCACTTCGAGTGTCATCGGAAGTAGATAAGCATCCTGTAAATGTCAACAATTATATATTCTTCAAAGAGAGAGTTTTGTATTTCATCATCTCATTCAAGAGAATAACAGATCGATAACTCAACACCCCGACAGCTCAGAGCGCAGCACACGAAACGGGGAATCTCCACGAATATGATATGGTAGTAGTTCAGAACGGTGATTAATTGACTTGGGATTTCAATTTTACTAGTGAAAACTCATGCATACTTCACAAAAATCATAATGAAGCCGTGGACAGTGGCAGTGAACGCGTTGGGCGTAGGCACCCGAATAATATTCATATCGGAGATGTACGAATGATGGAGAGAAGGTGTATAACCAGCTGTCACCTGCACCAATCGACTTGATGTATTGTCTTCATCGATGAGATTCCTGAGAGCCAGTGATTTTGTCTCAGGAAAACAATTTTATAATCGTGAGTATTCGTTAACCTAGCACTAGTTAAGTGTTCACTTATAATCAGATTCAGTAAATATCATTTAGTGCCCTGATCAATAACAGCAGAAAAATTGTTTCAGAAATATTATTTTGCCTACTCTAAGTACCTTATTCTTCTACCTTTGGTGAAAAGTTTTTTGTCTCAATCGACTCTTTCTCCAGAAAACGATTTACTTGGCCTAGTTTTCTCAGTGTTTCATTGGCAATTGATTAAAAATCTTTAATATACTATCCGATGGAGTTTCACACTAGACCATCGGATATCATCTTCCGACGAGGGTGAAATATTTACAAAAATATTGACGCTTTGCCACAAACTTGAAACAATTTGAATCGCGGCATGTTTGGATATTCGCAAAAAGGACATGTTTTCCTTCCATTTGCTTTTTGTTCCAACTTGTTACCACATGACGAAACTATGTCCGGAATGATAGTAGCAAATAGATCGCTGTGTCGTGGATTTGGCACCAGGTAGGTTTTTGATATCTAACATTAAATCTGTATTGGATAGCATGATTCTTATCTATTTATCAAATAGCGGAATCGAGTGTAAATTTGTGCACAAAAAAGTGCTATTTTCGAATCATTTTGCTCAAGATAGTGATTGGCACTGGTGCCGTTCGAAAAAATATGTTTTTCCATTCCTTTGGGACACATATCATTTCGTTACCAGATGATGGTAGGAATCTGCAGCCGGTTCTTCTACTGATAGGTATTAGCATAATAACATCAAATGTTTGTACTTACCCAACAATCTCCCATTCTCACCTGCAATATTTTCAACTAATACTAAAAACTGATAGTATTCAAGGAAATCTTTTCTCAAAGGCTATTGTAGTTCTCCAAATGCAGTCAATTCATAGAAATTATTTCATTGAGTGAATAACATTCCATTATCCAAACTTTTTTTGTCGAAGGAGGGGGGAGACGAAACCTCCTCTTTCCTCACCCCTAAATTCGCTACTGCAATAGAACCGTTTTTGTCCCAATCCATTAGCTGCTAAATTTTCGATATTTCTGTATTTCAGCTTCATCAACTAAATCGAAATCAATAGGCATTCAGGAAAGAATCACTTGTATCAGTATTCGTTTATACGAGTCGATGTATAGATTTCGGGAGGATGTAATTCAATGTTCTGCGTGGCATCTGCCAGGAAAGTGGTTGTTTTTCTCCGGAATCTACCAATGGGCTTATTTAAAAAAAAATGTATTTCATAATTCGATAGAACTCACCCAAACTAGCTCACTACCGCAAACCGTTTCTTGCTGTGAGCTCCCTACGTTTTATAAAATATTATTGAAATTCCCGATTTTTCGGACCTCTGAAAACGAGGCGATGATGTGACGTCAAAACTCTAATACTGAAACAAGACTATTTAAGACATAGATGAATGATACATGATTTCTGACAGAGTGAATTAGCGCGAGATCACAGTTGAAAGAATTAATATATCAGTTGTCTCAGTCTCCGTCGGTCGTTTGGTATTTTCTTTTAACTATGGCAAGATGAGGTTTCTACGTCATAAGAGGATCCGTTTTCAGAGGGTATTATTATTTATGTCCAAAAATGAAATATTCCAGTTAATTCTTCGATCGAATTATATCGTCAATCATTATTTATGTATAGAGGATCATTATAAACATGGTTTGAGTTGAAATTACTACTAAGGTGTACACGCCCATTGTTGTTAATTTTTTTGACATTGTGTGGAAATTACTTTGAGCTTTTTGTATGTATCATCATGTAACGTGAAAATTGACCTTTTTCCTCTAATTTTCAGTTCCTAGGTGGAGTTCATTGTGTATCAGGTGTTTCGATAATAGATTACGGTTTAAACAACTAGAAAGACACTCACACTGTATGTATTACCCCGTTCGATACCTCGTGGATCACCACGAAGAGTCGTACTATTTCTGATACCTCGACTGGTTCCACACCAGCCATCTCGATTGGTACTCTTGCTACGTATGATCTTCTGGCGCCCCTTGGACTACACCTGCTGAGACACCTGAGTTGGAGCTGTAAGCCTCTCCCAGAACCTCTCCTGAAGAGCCCTGGGTCCTTCCTGGTTGAAAGGCTCAGCCACCCGCTTCTAGATCGGCAGTCGTCTCTGCAGTCTCCTCTGCAGACGTCTCCGCAGTCTTCTCTCTAGTGCCAGCTAGATCTGCAGGGTATGTTCATCGAAGACTATCATCATTGTGGCTGAGGTGCCACTTCCTGCTGTCAGTTCCTATCCACCTGGTTCTGAAGACATGGGATATTTGTTTGGTTCAACGTTGAGTGAGAGCTGAAGTTGAAGATTTCTCTCCTGTTTCTTCATGAAGTTACCAGATATAATTCGAATAATTTTCACCAATTTTCTGACCATTTCCGTACCAGTTCACATTTACTAGTTCTTGAAATTCATCATGAATATATGATGACAAAAAATATTCGCCCCAATATCTATTGAAAGGGAAGGGAATTCACGTAAAATTCATATATAGGTAATTGTGAATCTGACATTGAATATATGTTCTCACTATTGGAAATACTGAGTGGCATGAGTTCTCCATGAATGTCAAAATGGATTTTACAAAATATTATTCAACTACCATTGACTTCACGCAATGTTTCAAATAGTATTTCCCTCTCAGGAAAGTAGTTTAATTCGATATCAAATATCTTTTCTTGGTTTTTCATTCCGATATAAACTAAGTGGCGCCCGTCTGGTACCTCAACAAAGTTCGAATCCATGATCATCGCTCGATAGACGAATAGCTGCCTGTGCCTTGCTAATCTAACTTTCTGACATTCCTATTTTTTGTACCATCAAAGAAAGGCTGTCTGAAATAGGTTACAATCAACTAACTTCCTTTCACCTACTAGGAGGTCCATGTATGCGCGTTCTCCCTTCGTCAGGAAAGTCTGTGGCGCGATATACTACAAGTTATGAATAGAGAATAAAGATATTTGTCTTCCTTTTCACGGCAATCGGAATTCGATCAATGGACCATTGTTCTCGCACAGGATATTCGGGGCTACCCTCTACATCATAATCTGCTACGTCTTCGGAATAAACAAAAGCGCCATGTGTTTGCCACACGCGTCCATAGGGGCGGAAGAACTCACTTAATCTCAAGACTTGTCACAGTAATCTTGTCAAAGATCTACCGACCTCAAGACATTGATTCAATGAACGTAATATTTGGCAGCTGAAGCAATCGTTGGAATACGAAACATGTTATATTCGTAGGTAATATCCCGGAACCATGACAAATAGCCGACTATCATTTTCTTCATAATTCCATCGAGAGTACCTTGTATTTTGACAATTTGGTGAGACCATATGAACAGAGGGAGTTATTCTATGATTATTTATGTTCATATGGTCGAATTAAATTGTCCCAAAATACAAGTTACTCGAGAAAAATTGAAGAGAATAAAAGTTTCCATTTGTCATGGTCGAGTGATATTCAGGAAAATTATTCCATGAACAGTTGAGTTTCAACATGTTATTCGTCAAGTTACAATTCTGCAGATACTATTCGAATTGAAATTCTTCTGAAGGCCGTCTGCGGAATTCTCATTATATCTACGTACAATTGTAATCAATTCATCTTAAATTAAAGCAAAGATAGAATATTAACGCTATTGATAGCATTAATATTCTTTGATTAGGGCTATTGTAGCCTTCGCCTTTTTGCATTATGCGCAACCCTGGCACCTTTGAATTCGATATATTCGAATGGATATATCTTACGTTTATGTTCATTGAAGTAACCTTCCTGTATATAGTTTTCCATATATTATCAATTTCAACTGTGTATTCCTAATATTCCTCGCTATTCTTCTCACCCAATCTTTCAAAATGAAATCCCAAGAAGTAAGCGAGATATTTCAATTATTCGAAAAAAAATAATTGAACTTTGACCCCCTATAGCTCCGCTACTGAACGAGATCGAACTGATGTATATATGAACTTTTCTGATTAAAATGATGAGATCTACCTCCCATTCCAGTTTGTGCTCTGAAACCTGAATCACTCTGTATAATCAGTTGTTTCTTGTTTCTGGTCATTCCTTGAAAATGATTTCAAGTTTAAGGAGATATCGATGATTATTTAGATAGCTGAACATATCCTTTGTATTTCAAATTGTATCTTGGGAACGCGCTTGGAAATATAGATTCATAAAATTGCTGCTTCTATGTTTTTATCAAACTGTATTTTATTGGTAAGTACCTCATGTAGTTCTGATTTTTTGGGTTTTTGTATTGATTTTCCTGTAGGTTTTTAAAGTTCATATTTTCATTCCACAACTACCTCAATGTGATGTGAGGGGAGGAGAGAAAACACTATACATGAGCACTGAGGGAAGAAGTAAACTGGTAGATCCTTCTGTTAGTACTTCTTTGGAGAGACACAAGTAGGTCTTCAAACGAAATATTAATTCATTGATTCATTATAATGCATTGTACTTATACAGTGAAAAACATGTTGTTTTGTCAATGTCTACATCCATTTTCAAAAATTATTAAGCAGTTAATCCAGTTCCAGATCATTAAATATATAGATAGGTATTTTTATTAGGATGCATTCAGTATAACAAAATGATACCAAGAAATAATTACCTACCCATGATCACTAACAAAAATCATCTAGGTCATCTAAACAAAGTTTTTTGTTGTGGAACTCCAGATTACTCAGATTTCATCAAAATGATGAAGAAGAACTAATTTCACAAGATATAGATGAACACCAAATCTAGGATACCACCTACCTCAACTTGATGTAGGTAAGTATATTTATATTGTCATTATAAAAATGAGTACACTCAATCTGGATACAAATCACACACAAATAGGTTCATGACAATTTGCTATTATTGTTGCAGTGGAGCACCATTCATTAAGAAGGTACCTAGTGAAAGTTTTGCAGGTTTTCAATATATCGGTGGGGCTATTAAAAATTGTTCAAGTCGCTAGAAGTAATCTTGCTGAGGTTGGGCCATTGATGATATCTACTATGAATCCACGGTAACCTCAGGAGCTGTTTTGAAGGATAATCCCAAATTTGCAAACAATATTCTACACATTACAAAATTGGAATTTTTGTGAGTTGGTACTCCTGTGAGGCGAAATGTTTCTTTCTTCTTATTGGCTCAGAAAAGAGCTTTCCTAAGGCTGCAGCTATAATCATGTTGTGGTCATATAAAATATCTCCTGGTTTTGTTATGGAATATATGATACCTATCTCACCATGCGTCTACCTCCTTTGCAAAGAGGATTTATAAACGCCGAGTTGAAACTCTTCCCTCGTGAGGGTACCTGCCGTGTTTCCATAGAGACATAAAAGTGAATATCTGTTTATCTGTTTGCTTGAGAATCCGGAAAAGAATTCAATATATCGCCTTCCGTACGAATATAGGGATCAGAATTCTGAAAAGTATACTCTGGTCAGTTCTCTTTGTGGATTTTCTGTTCGGTCCGTCTTGACAGGATGGTTTTCTCCAATTTATTGAAGTATCAAACACTCTGCTTCTCGGATCTGCAACAGAACAACATATATCAGAAAGTCCATGAAAATTGAAACTGATGTTGGATCTGAAACACACCTGAATGATATTTCCATCAACCGTAACTGAATTTCTTCATATTCACTCTCCTTTCGAATAGTGTTCTCCCTAGTAGACATCTGCTACAATTTGGATTCCGTGGGTTATTTATTATAAGGACCATGAATGCCAAACAGTGTGCTGCTCTGACCTAAAACTAAGCATCAATTTGAAATTTGAATCGTGAGACGTACATAGAATATGAATCTATGGAGTCTGAATATTGTTCAAAACATTCTTAACTGAAATAAGATATATTCTCACGATTATTCATCAATTCATCAACTCTCTCAATGCAGACGAGGTAGGCAGATAAACAACGATTCTCTCTGCAATGAAAAAAACTGTATATTCCTAACCCACCATGCGCCGACCTCCTTTGCAGAGAGGGTTTATGAGCGTCGAGTTGATACTCTCCCCTCGTAAGGGTACCTGTCGTGTTTCCATAGAGACAGACATAAAGGTGAATATATGTCTATCTGTTCGCTTGAGAATCTGGAAAGGAGTTCAATATATCGCCTTCCGTACGAACATGAGGATCAGAATTCTTAGAAGTATACTCTGGTCAGTTCTGTTTGCGGATTTTCTGTTCGGTTCGTCTTGACTGGATTGTTTTCTCCAATTCATTGACAAGTATCAAACACTTGGCTCTCTGGATCTGCAACTGAATTTTACACATGAAAAAATCCATGAGAATTGAAACTGATGTTGAATATGAAACATACCTGAATAATATTTCCAACAACCGTAACTGAATTGCTTCATATTCGCTCTGCTTACAAGAAGTGGTTTTCCGAGTGAACATCTTCCACATTCTCAATTTTGTGGGTTATAATGAGGAACATGAATGCCGAACAATGTGCTGCTCAAATCTAAAACTGAGCATCAATTTGAAATTCGATTCGTGACACGTATAAAGAAAATATATCTATAAAGTCTGAATATTGTTTTCAACATTCGTAACCGAAATGCGATATATAATGATAATTATTCATCAATTCATCAACTTTCTCAATGCAGACGAGGTAGGCAGATGAACAACGATTTTCTCTGCAATGAAAAACAATATTCAACTGAAAACATATAAGGTGATTGAGGTAAATATAAACAGGGAAATATGAGGAAAATTTGAGAGAATCTCTCTCCACTCACCAGCGTAAATAATCGGAGGATTTGATGAAACAACACGATGGCGATAATGTAATCACTGAATTGAATGAGGAACACAAAAACACAATACTTGCACCCATTTTCAAGTGAACACGCCGTTTGAAACGATAAATAATTCCTTTAGAGTATTTTTCAATTGCGATCACAAAATAATTCGACCGTTCGTGATGACATCTGATATAAGACTGTCTTGATTCACCACCTGGTCTCGAATGAATGATTAATAGGTTGAATCATGCTGCTAACCGATTGATTTCCTAACAAATGATTCATCTATGACTAATGACAACTATGATGATGATGATGATGAAATTATACGGAGAGAAGAGATATATGGTATACAAAATATATGATGAAGCATTGAACCCGTATATACTGGCACTATTAGACAACACAAGACAAATATGAAAAGATTTTCCACTCTTTGTCTCCATTACACAACCTTCTCGCTTTGTCATCAGCAAAGCTCAACAATCAGATGGTAATTTTAGAAATTCAGATTCGGGGTATCCCTTTTTCAATATTTCCAATAGTTTATTGAGATTATGATGAGAAATATTCCCTTTGACAGCCCAGTTTGATAGTTCACGAGGCAAAGTATTCCTCAATTCTGTAGTGAATTCTGCAGGAGGTAAAAGAAGGGTAGTAGCAATAGGAAAAGTAGGGTCTTGATTCAGGACTGGTAAATGAAAGTTAGTAGTAATAGGGCAAGTAGGGACTTGGTTCTCAACTGGAGTAGTAGTGAAAGCAAAACCACTTGAAGTTGATGGTTTATGAGAGATGATTTGGTAGTTGACACATTTTCAGTAAATCTCAAGTGATTCACATTGGTCACAGCATTTGTGTTTGCTAGAATAGTGGAAAGTCTTGCTTTGCTCCGATTTTTAATCACTTGCCGTAAATATTTATTGTTCATTTCACTATATAGATTTCGCTATCTCGACAATATTGAGACTATACATACCTGCGTTGATTTCCCAGACATAGTTATTTTGTACAGATATGAAACTGAGGTGATAAAACTTCAGATATCAGAAGAACAAAAACAAAAAAACACGGCTTTGGGCTTTGACTTGGCTTAATTAGATTGCGATCGCGATGCGAACGAACGAACGATACTGACAGAAGTGACAGTGACAGACGACAGACTGACAGTGACAAGTGACAACAATACAAGATATTGAAATCGTCATCAACGAATGCCTGCAGATAGCTCTCGGCACCGTCATCCAATATTTGGCTATGGTGGCAGGACTGTGATTCTTTTTTCCATAAATGGTAGTAATTTTTTTCAAACGAAAATTGTCAAGTGAGCTCGTAGCACAGAATTTATTGATGTGTAGGTACCGTCCCTCTACCGCAACCTCAGATATATTGTTGTAAGATATAATAATACAAGTTATTGTAAGTTCCAGTAGATTCCACTCAAAAGTATACAGTAACCTTTATTCCATGTTGAACAATAATATTGTTGTAACATTTATTATATTTCATTTCACTACTATATAACGTTGTGAGGTAACATATTTCATATAACATGAAACATATTCCATATGTCCGACTTCAATGTATTGAAATTGAATATTATTGTAAGTGTAATGCAATAACATGTTTTAAGTTTCATATGTTCACTCCGAGTAATATTTCAGTTAACTGGTGTAAGGTATCATGCTCAGTGGGTTACAATAATTACCAAATTGGTTGATTCATCGTACGATTTACCTAAAAACTGAATGTGAATGTGAACATATAAATCGATGATGTCTATTAATTTTTCATTCACTGCACGAAATTCCTTGTCATCAGAAGTGATAAAGCTGAAAGGCTGATGCGATATATTTCATGTCTTTCATTGGCATGCTACAACGATTTGATCAAGTATTATTTATTGGCCCATATGGCCTGTTTCGGTTCATACGATGCAAGAAGATTAAAAATTTCAACAGCTAAAAAAGCTGTCTGGACTTTTTTCCATAATCCCCCCATACTTTATAATCCGTGTGATATATGGACGATGAGCACATTGCAGTTTATACAAGGGGAATTGAATGAATTCTGGAAATATAGGTACCGATTTGAGTCAATCCACGTTAAGCCCTGGTTCACCTGACCAGATCGGCCCGAAATATTTTGGTGAATATCAGCGTGCAGAACGTGGATATTCGCCGGATTCAGTTCGTTCAGATGTTTATTCTATGTCTGGTTTGTCTGAAAATTTTCGTGAATTTTCGTTTCGATATATTTCAGTCTTCTCGTAGGGAGTTTGCGTCAAAGTCAAAATAAAAAATGGATTTTTTTATTTCTATGATTTTAGGAGGAAAACAGGATGACGATGATGAGTATGCGTTATTAGGGGTTTGTACTAAAAATCATGAAGTTTTGAGAGATATAATTCCCATATAACTGATACGAATGATTTTTTTGGAAGTTCCAAGCTCATCAAGATCTGAGTTCATACAAGTATACTTCTCCTATACATTTCAATTTTCATTTCAATACTGAACATATCGGTGAGTTATATTTTTTGTTTTATCATAATACATCATATTATTCTATTCGATTAGAGAGATATTGTCAATTCTCAGTTTCAGAGGATTTTGATTTTTCATGCTCTCTTTTTGGATATTCAACAGATATAATTCAATGTTCGACGTGGCAAATAGCCAGGAAAGTAGTTGTTTTCTGTTGAATATTCAGAATTATAGTATTTGCATTTCTTTATGTAAAGGACTATGCAAATTCTCTACTTCAGAAGATTTTGTTTTCAAATTCTTATCGTTTGTGTTTAAATTTGTAATTCAATATTCGTCGTGGCATATAGCCAGGAAAGTAGTTGTTTTCTGTTGAATAAACCGAGAAAGAATTAATATTTTCATCACATAAAGAATGCGAATTCTCAATGTATTCCTTCATATATACCGGGTGTCCCAGTATACCTGTTCCAATGGATTATCTCAATCATTTCGAAAGTAACAAATTTGAAAATCTTATGATCTCCTATTCGTTCAAGGAACCTTCAACTGAGAAAAACGAAAATTGAAAGTCACTTCCGGTTTGACCGGAAGTGACTAACTTCTTCATTCCAAATAGCACCATGTATATTTTTTGCAATTTTTGCTTTCTACTCAAAATTACCTTTCCGACGATGTATCACACTCTGCATTTTACAATTGATTTGATAGAGAAAACGAAAATTGAAATTTGAAATCGAAAGAATTTGCAGTAGACTACGACATTTTGTGTACAGGGTGATTCACCATAAATGTCCCCCCCTCTAGTTCAGTTATTTTTAAACCGATTTCTAAATTTGAAATATCATCTTGAATGATTTTCGATAAAGTTTTTTTCCGCTGCATCAGAAAATACAGGGTGCTCGGAACAAACGATCTACAGGGTACTATTTGATTTTTTTATATAGAACACTCTATTTTTCATCGTATTTTCAGATTCTTGCTGAAGAGCTGATTTAATCAATTTATCACACTTGTGGTCTGGCGGAAATGATATAGGGTGTTCAAAATCGAGATTTTTCAACTTTAGGATATTTTTGAGACGAAACTATTCATCATCGAGCAAAACGGCCTTCATGTCCATATCTTAACTTTTGATTTACTATCTTCTGACATTTGATAATTGGAACTATTACGGGGTATCAAAATGCTGAATCTTGAACCACCCTGTAAATGTTCCAATCAAATGTCAGTAGACAGTAAATCAAAAGTTAAGATGGAAACAAAGAAGCCGTTTCGACCAATAATGACTAGTTTCGAGACAAAAAAATCCTAAAGTTGAAAAATCTCGATTTCGAACACTCTATATCTCTGTAATCATTGCCGCAAGACCCCAAGTGTGATACATTGATGAAATCAGCTTTTCAGCAAGAATCTAAAAATACAATGAAATACAGGGTGTTCCATTTGAAAAAATGAAGTAGTACTCTGTAGATCATTTGTTCCGAGCACCCTGTATTTTCTGATGCAACGGGAAGAGGAATTCTGAAAAATCATTTTAAATAATCTTTCAAATTTTCAAATCGGTTCAAGAATAAGTGAGCTAGAGGGGGGGACATTTATGGTGAATCACCCTGTACATAATGATTTGTTCCTCAATAATTGATGATTCATGAACAATTTTGCATTCGAGATGATGAAGAGAATGTCAAATTTCAAATTATTATAGAAATATGTAGTAGAACTGGAAGAATTAATCATTCTTAAATGAAAACCTTAGTGTGCCATGGAAACATTTGAATACATTGGTTTGTATCTTCGACAGTTAATAATTCTCAATGGTTGTGTGCGACATTCAAGAATGAATAACCGTGAAAATGATATGATAACTTCACAATTCAAGAGAAGTTGGATATGATACCGATTTTAATTCCAAATTTCAATTTGTCGTTTTCTTCATCATATCAAATGTAAAATACGAAGTGTGATACATCGCTGGAAAGGCAATTTTGAGTAGAAAGCAAAAATTGCAAAAAATATCCGGTCAAACCGGAAGTGACTTTCAATTTTCGTTTTTCTCAGTTGAAGGTTCCTTGAACAAATTGGAGATCATGAGATTTTCAAATCTGTTACTTTCGAAATGACTGAGATAATCCATTGGAACAGGTATACTGGGACACCCGGTATATATCCATTTTTTTGTGTTCACAAATTCAATATTTCTGAGAATATTCCTTTTCAATATTTTCACCCACTCAAGGGGTTCAAACTTGAACGATGGAAACTTGTTATTTTTATAGACCTCAATCGCAGATTCGTGATTAGGTTTTTCTCAATTCAGAATTTCAATTCATCCAAAAACTATTGATTATGTTCTTCAAAATTTACTATTCAATTGAATCTCACGATTTTCAAAAAGATCAACCAACCAACGCGGCCTGAAGACAATCAACTACCATCGAACTGTGTTGCCAACAACAAATTTTAAAAGTGGCTAGATGATGATTGGAAAAAAGCTAAATTAATGCCAAAAATAACAGCCCGCCGGAAAATTTTTTAGCCATATTTTGGCAAATCTAGCCATTTTTTTGCAATTTCTCTAGTAAGAACACGAAATCTGACGGACTATGAATCTGACATTATTATAATACAAATTAAATAGATATACAGATATAAAATGACAAAATGAGCCACTCGAGTTCTGTGGAATTACCAGAACACTTAAATGTGACGTCATTGTAAGAGCAGCGTCAACGTCACGTGACACGTCAACTGTTCCGTGGCAATCAATCAATAATATAATATGGATGAATTAATGAATCAATTGTATCATAAATTATTATTCTGATGATTCTAATATTGATGCTTGAGAGTAAAAAAAGTTACTAACATATTACAATAAGAACTTTATTTCAAAATAAAACAAAACATTATTTTCTGTGATAAAAATAATTCAGAATACCTATCTATACTCTGAATATTTTGTTAGCAGGTATATGAACAGGTACATTTCAGTCTATATTTGTATTAGTTGACAAAGTATATCACAAAATATAAATATCACAACAAATTTATTCTAATCCCATCAAAGATGACTCCTAAATCCTACAACCTAATTACCTACATACTTGGAATAGTTGGAAGTTGGAACAATCATCATAATACCTACATTCCTTTCCTAAGGATAGATAGAACTTGAAATATTTTCTAAATTTGAAAAAAGATTGATATACCGAATCAGTAATCAGACTTTTAACAGTTGACAACTCCTGGTAGCAATCAATATTAGGTATTTCGTCTAATATTTTGTCTAACTCAACTCCTTCCTGATCAGTTATCTGGATTATTTGATTATTGAGTATCTGTATCTAGTATCTCAAATCTCATACATCTGCTTATTTGTCAAAATTATAATTTACCTGATTCATGATAAATAATAAAAAATATGTTATTAGATCATTGTAAAAATGTCATTTCTGGTATTGTATTATTGACGTTTGACGTGATGTAAATTTGTCAATTTGTCAAAATGGCACAAAAAGCATGGAATACGTATAATCCATAGAAATACAGACTAAAGTGGTCTGCATTTGACTTTTGGATCATGAATCTTATACTGAAGGATGTTATGAATATGAATACATTTTTATTGAAAGTTGAAATTAAAAATAGCTAGAAAAAATGGCTGAATGGCAAAATTCAATTTTCAGTAGCTAGACGAGTTTAAAAATTGCTAGAACTAGTCATAAAATGGCTGTGTTGGCAGCACTGGATCGAAGTACCATTCAGATTGACCCGATCCCGCATCTCGTCTGTCTTTTTTCAAAACATCACCCTCACCAGAGTGATATACGACGGCGATCCAGAGGTGACCCCCGGTAAAGTTGACAGCGCTTAACCATGGCCTAACTGATTTAATTGTCGTCCTGATTTATGATCAGTGTGTGACATCGCATTGTGTATGTTATGATGGGGGATGCTAGACACAGCACCGGTCCTGTTACACGCTCCGTGCTACTGTATGACATAATTCGTCCATGACGGAAGCTGGTCGCAGAAAATGGGTACTTTAGTCACGGATTTATAGAATTACCATACAAATGGGCTGATAGACCGCTTTTTATTCTGTGGTACGCGTCAAATTAGTTGGATAAGCTGGATGTCATAATTTTCATATACAGGGTGTTCCGAAAAAGGTAGCCCCGTTTCTAGGAAAGGATAATGTGTAGAGTAAGGTCGGTGATTATGGAATACCGTTTTTATTTTCCGTGCTATTTCTAGAAGTATTGAATGATATACGAATATATATAAAAAATGGTGATGGCGTGGCGAAAAGTTTCATTAGACCGAATATCATGATAACATCAAGCTCAAATAAATACAAAGACCTGAGAGAATAATTCGAATTATTGGAAAAAACAAAATTTCTGTCAGCCGAAAAAATATTTGGGTAATATATGGAATACCTATATATAGCAGCTAATATAATGCTATTATATTTTCGCTATAGAATAATAAATATTTTGTCTATTAACGGTACTACAACAGTTCGAATGCCCAAAGCTTGCATCTTAGGCACTATAGGTATCCACTATCCATATCCACTATCCATTCTTCTGCTTCTAACTGCGCTTTTTCGTTTTCCTCATCTCACTTCTCACTTATCTTTAGGGTTGTGGATTTCGCATTGTTTCTCATTTTGTTATTGTTTCGAGGTATTCAATAATTGAGTAGGATAATATAGAATACTATTCCATAATAACCGCCTATTCTATAGTCTATGCAAAGTCAGTTCAAACAGATCATCAAAGGAATGTCGGGCTGCGCATTAGCTTTCTTTGAACTTTTGAAGAGACCGAAATCCCGCGGTGATGTATTGTTCCAATTTATATTGCATAGACTGTCCTCCGAAGGTTAGATCATTTTTAAAAAATCGCATTATCCAAATGAGCACTATCCATACATCATTTATTTATACCTAACGAAACAATATATTATCAAATAAAATAATTTCTAGATGTTTTTGAAATATAAATTCAAAGTATTCACCTGGAAATTCCGTGAGCACCAAAATGGCATCACCTATTAGAACGATCAGGAACGATAGATATTTTAACGAATGGAAATATGATATGGAGCTGGAGATTATGATCCCCGACTTGTATCTACAGTTCAATCATATATCATCATCATGTCCGAAAGTCATGCAGCAAAGCGCTGAGCTCTATGGTTTCCAGAATCAAAGTGGTTTTATGAAAATTCCGGCAAAAGCTGAACGAGCTGGAAATACAGTCACACTCCTATGGGTGTCCCGACATTCTGGGTTAGAGGAAGTTTAAGTAGCCGACAAACTTTCTACAATGCAATTTGTGGGGACAGAACTCTTCTGCGGGATCAGAAGCATCACTGTATCAGGAGAAATCAGAGAAAGAGAATGTAAACAGATGATCTCTGACATACTGAGATACTACTCATAACCACGAAAGATCCAACACATGTAAGCAAAAAACTTCAGACCAGACAGACCACTGCCGACTGGAAAGACATCTGAGGAAGCTTGGCTTGGCTTATAGAATAGGAAGTTACATGAAGGTTCAGTAGGGAGGACGAGGGGGAAACGTCTATCCACGAACGGAAATTCTCAAACAACAGAACCCAAGGCTGAGAAACCTAGGAGCACATTTTATAGAAGAGGAGGAGCTATCCTACCTGTAACCACCTCATATATCCTGAAATGTATGACGGATATAGTAATGAAGAGATTTCATTAGCTACGGAGACGAACCTCATCGGTTAAAGCAAACCAACATGGATGGAACCAGATAGAACATCTGGAAATACCATATCACAAGCTCGTGATTCATCGGATTCGCCATCAGAATGCGGTTCGGTTGGAGCGGACATTCTTTCATCGGCATCACAAGGAGTTGAATGTCGTATTTCAATAATGGAAAGTGTATTCGTGGTGAAGTTCAGTATTTCACGTATACCTGAAGCCTAACCTACTGAGAACCCGTTGAAAGAACCCAAATATAGCCAACATCACTAAGAAGTAGTAAACTGAAGACGTACACAGAGTATTGAATAGGTTTTGGATAAGTTTTGAATAATTGCAATTTGATGCAACAAAATGGACGGAGATAGAGATGGAAACACTCAGATGGAGACAGACATGCCATACATTTATGAACATGATGGTCATGATGGAACGGAATCGTTTAGCCAGTGAAGATGAATTCTTGAAATTGCTGAAAAAGCAGAGTACCTACCCAATTTCATATAATGCCAGATTTCAGTCATAGTATCGATGATTTCAATGGAGAGTGCATGGGAATAGCAGCGATGAACTGGTTGAAAAATATCGAAAATTCAGCAGATTTACATGAATACTTTCATCACACCGGATGTTACAGCGATTTCAAAGGTTATGTTTTGGACTTGTAAATGCGCCATTTGGATTTTTGAAACTAATGACTTCAATTTGAGGTCCACTGAGAGATAAAATTGCAATTCTCATCTTGATGACATTTCAATCGATGCCAAAGACTAGACTGAAATGTTGAACAGACTTCGACAAGTGTTCAAGGCAGTCAAGGATGCTGAATATGAGTGAGAGTGAGTTTGGTAAGAAATATGTTAAATTCTTGGGCTTCGGTTTGAGTGCAGATGGACTTCAAACCGGAGCTGGTAAATCGGAGGACATAAAGAAATTATCATTATCAACAACCAGAAATTAGCATGAAGTCAGAAGAATTTTGGGATTGACAGGATTTTTAAGTTTAAGGAGATTCGTTGAAGATTATGCTCCAATTCCTCGACCAATTTCTGGTTCAACTAGAGCAAATGAAATGTTTCAATGGACAAAATAAAGTCAAAAAGCTTCCGAGAGAATGGAAGGTATTTTACGAAATTCTCCAATTTTACATTTGTTCAATCCAAAATCTGAAACACTGAATAACACTGCGATGCATCTAGTTCAGGCGTAGCAGGAATGCTATAACAAGAATGCATCTTGTTTATCGTCTCTTCAAGGAGACGAGTGAAGCATAAAAGTTTTATCATTTTTCGGAATTAGAACACTTGGTGTGTCATGACTCCAGAGCTTCGATGTGTTTTGAACAATGGATCTTGAAGAGGATGAACGCAACTTTCAAGCACTGTTCTCCGATTGAAAATCAATTAATTTTCTGAATACTTATGACAAAATCAAAATTGACCAAGATTCAAATGGTTCACTTGATCCTCTGAGCACTTTAGTTTGAGTGAGACAAACAATTTTCCGAATATCTGAAAAACCTACGCCATAGACATCAATAATTCACCATGCTCTTCTTGATGCACAATACATGGCAATCGAGCGTGATGGCCTTGAACGTAGCTTTTCATGTAGACAATGGTCGCATCGACGCCTAATGACACGCCGTAGACAGCTGGTCTAGGGGAGCGTGTGACATCCCGCTGTTCCGGTGAGTGTTGGGACCACACGGGTGGGCTCGATCCGGTCGGTAGCTAGCTGATGTTTTATGGGAATATCAGTCTGGTCAAATTGGATGAAGATTTGTGTGCACTATGTAACGTTTCATTCTTCAATTCGCACGTTTTTCATCACATTTTGGCGATGTCTAGTCATACTTTATTCAAATATTGATATTCCAACATGATGAGTTAGGATAAGATCGACAAACTTATAATAATAATACTAATAGTAATAATAATATTCTCTTATTACCCATAAAAACAAAATCATGTACAATATTTTTCTATAATTAAGAAAAGGGTAAAAGGTATTCGGTTCAGCTCACGGCCACAGCCGTGTCTGATCTTCCACCGACACTGATCAATAGAAAGTATGACAGAAATACAAAAAAAAGAAAGAATGAGTGAGGAAGAAACAGGAGAAAGAAGGAAGCAGAAAAAGAGAAAAAGAGAGAGAGAGATCACTGAACGCTCAGTAAATGTTTCTTATACATATCCTTGAAGCTTTCACAAGAAGTTTCCAGAAATGTGTTACTCAAATTCATGGAGTTGAACAGTTTGAAAAAATCATTGATGCAAGCTGCTGATGCATATGTAAAGCTGCGTCTATACAATACTTCGAAGTGCTTGGGTATACGTGAAAGTGTTTTTTGTATTTTGAAAGCAGTAATTACTGAATAAAGATCAAGGTACGTTCTTGATGCATTTATTCAACAATTCAACTTCGAACCTGATGACACAATAGTTATTTGTTTTACTAGGCAGAAAAGTACAAGATTTAATGCCGCGGCATACATCTTCTTTTCTGCCATGTGAAACATATAATTTTTTCTCCAAATTCATTGTCAATTTTGATTACCAATTTGATTCAAATTACTTGGAACGTTGCATAGCAAGAAACTCATTCTGTCTAGGCAGTAAAAGTACACCTTTTCTGCCTGTTGAGTGTCATTAGGAAGTCACATTCAATGTCATTTGGAGATAAATATTATTGCACAGAACTAAACATTCAACTATTCACTGACTATTTCACCCATGACCAATCACAAGCCAGAGTCAACGTGTGCATATCACGAAAACAGGAGCTGTCTTTCAATCATGATTGGTCTGACAGCGTTCATTTTTCCAACGTTGTAACCATAAATAGCAAATCAATGTCTGGATGTAACCGTGAATAGCAAAGCAAATTCTGTCAGGTTGACATGAAATTATTATCGCTGTACTTGTCAGAATGAATCATTTATTTATAATGAAAGCTATTTATGCTACGTGAACGTGAAATGGTTTAGCAAGATACCACTCTGTTCTGAATATCTTCCCAAGGCGCATGTATATCAGTCTCAAATTGGAATTGAGCATGTGTTACTCTTCAATGAAAATGTACAACTAGCAAATAAACATATGAATTTTACAGTAACTCATCTCTGGATGTCTCTTGTTTTGTTTTGGTGGCAAAATTCACATTGAATTCATTGATGTTGTCTTCTGCAGTTGTATTTGTATGTAGATCATATATCTATCAATAGAGTCCTGAAACTCCTGAAACAATATAGAATACATTTTTTCAGGAAATCAATCATACATCGATGGTGAATATGACTTGAGGAAGTAGGAATCTATTATTGATTCCATATCGTCCAATGGACTGGATGGGAATTCAACAAGTACTTGCATATACAGGGTATCAGTCGGGAGGAATCCATGGAAGTGTGCATGCTCTCTCTTCATTTGAAATATTTTTGACAATGCAGTGTTGCCGCTTCTACTAGAGAGAAGTAGCAACATTGATATTTCAAAAGAGACAGGAAGAGCTGATTTCATCGATATATTACACTTTGGGTCTCTCGAGAATGATTACACAGATATCGGGTGTTCAAAATCGAGATTTTTCAACGTATGGTGGTTCAAGATTGAGAATTATGATCACCCTGTATCTGTTCCGATTGAATATTAGTAAATAGTGAATCAGAAATTGAGAAAGGAGCCGATAATGAATAGTTTCGACAAAAACAAATCCTAAAGTTGGAAAATCTCGATTCTGAGCACCCTATATATCTCTGTAATCATTCCCGATAGCCCCAAGTAAGATGAATCGATGAAATCAGTCATTCAGGGAGTATCTAGAAGTGCTATGAAATACAGGGTATTCTATTCGAAATAACAAAGTTGTTGCTGATTTTTGGTAGGAGCGGCAACACTGCATTGCTGTAAATATTTTCATTGAAGAGAGCGCCTATTCTGAAATATAAGCATTTATATTTTCATGAATTTACGAAGGCGCTGAAGGGCCACCTATATTTTTTTTTTGAATCCCGACTTGAAAGTCGGGGGTGCGAGATTAAAGTCGGGGGTCCGAGATTGAAGTCGGGGGTCCGAGATTAAAGTCGGGGGTTCGACTTCAAAGTCGGGGGTTCGAGATTAAAGTCGGGGGTCCGAGATTAAAGTCGGGGGTCCGAGATTAAAGTCGGGGGTCCGAGATGAAAGTCGGGGGTTCGACTTTAAAGTCGGGGGTCCGAGATTAAAGTCGGGGGTCCGAGATTAAAGTCGGGAGTCCGAAACTGAAGTTAGGAGCTAGATTATATTCGTCAAATATGTGGACAGAAATGAATAATTTCCATTGTTACTCATTAGTTTGACGTCAGCAACATGCTCCTGAATTTTCTACATGTACTCGAGAAACACCCTGTACATTTATGTACAAACAATAATTTCACATCCATTGGATAATCATCACATGAGGATCAGTCAAAATCCTCCTTTTTGGATGTACACTGAATTAGGCTGATTGTTTATATTCCACTTGATAGCTAAGAATCCCATTTGTTTGTTCAAAGGGTGCGAAAAGATTACAATACAAAACATATATATTTTCACAAATGAACTACCCTGAATGTCATTCCGTCCTTGGGTAGAGCTCAGAAAGATGAGTTTAATGATATATGATTACATTTGTAGGTATGAGTTAACCCTTCCGGACTATTTTCATAATCTTCTTCAATAAATAGCCAAATTTCAAAGCCTTATGAAAACGTTGAGAATCAAGTTTTCAATGCGCAGTTTTCATTATGAATTAACTAATGAACAATCCCAATTTCACATGTCTTAATGATCAAACCAACTTTGAACGTAACCTCATTTTTCGTACTATGAAATTTCAATGATCAACATAACCCATATTGATCTACTGTTATTCTTCTCTCAATCTCTTGTTCTCATTGTTTCAAATATTGATTTTGTTTCGGTTATTGTTAATTAATTTATTATATTGACGTCACTTGTCGGTGTCATATTCTCTGTCACCACCTGAGTTATTAGTTTCATGTCAGTTCTGGTTGACTCTGACATGTGTCACTTATACTTTGACTTTGTATTTCCTTGTGATTTATGATGATTCTGGTCCCTTGAATTCTATCTTAGCTTCCATTTGCTTTTCGCATTTCTTGATGAATCTCACGTGAGAGAATTTTTGAATAATAATTTTTTCTGATATACTTCGCCAATAATCCAATTTTAATTTGGTTTTACTGGACATTCTCCAGATTTAAAAACCACTAGAATATGCTGGACTGTTAACTGAATTTTTTTGAATTAGCTTTTCAATTGTGATTTTTTCTCAATATGTTATAAGGTTAGTATATATTGTATGACTCTTTTTACCCCATAACATTGTCTATTATTATATTTCAGGTACTCATATATTACATCAATTTTGTAACTGATGATGGCCTGTGGCCGAAACTAGTAACACACGTCGCTTATTAAACTATTTTGTGGTCGACAGACTTTGGGATTTCCATTGCTTTTTCTTTATAATTAACTAATTATATATGTAATATTGATATTTTGTCAATATTAAGGATATTCGAATTAAACAAAAGTGATGACGTATTTTGCAAACCGATCATTTTCTCGGAATTTTCGAATGTATTCAATTTCATTCTTGGATAGAGCTAAGAGAGACGAATTCAATTATATATGATAGAATGGGTCTGAGAACACCCGTTTCGGACTTGTCCATGAAGTCCGAGATTGAAGTCGGACCCCCGACTTTAATCTCGGACCCCCGACTTTAATCTCGGACCCCCGACTCCAATCTCGGACCCCCGACTTTAATCTCGGACCCCCGACTTCAAAGTCAGACCCCCGACTTTAATCTCGGACCCCCGACTTCAATCTCGGACCCCCGACTTTAATCTCGGACCCCCGACTTTAAAGTCAGACCCCCGACTTCAATTTCGGACCCCCGACTTTAATCTCGGACCCCCGACTTTAATCTCGGACCCCCGACTTTAAAGTCGGACCCCCGACTTTAATCTCGGACCCCTGACTTTAAAGTCGGGGGTCCGAAATTAAAGTCAGGATTCAAAAGAAAAAGTATAGGTGGCCCTTCAGAGCCTTCGTATGAATTTCTCACGACTGATTCTCGATATAGAGATACTTTGAGCTCTTCGTGACATACCCGGTATAACGTGCTCTATCTCAATGGTTGAAGTTTGGATTTTTAATTATTCAATTTGCTTGACATCTTCTGAACTTCCTCGAATATACTATTGATAAATATCTGTATAATGAATGAGCTAGAGGATGCCTAGATACTGGTCTTATTCCTTCCAAATCGCAGACAATCGTGCATTATATTCATTTTGTATACTGAACTGTGACCGTAGATACAATATAATATGGTCGTTCGTGGTAAATGCGGGTGTATTCATGATGTGGAACAACGAGGTTGGGTGGAAACAATTGGAGCTGTCCAGGGAGATTGAGCACTAAACAGATGTGTGAGTATGAGGAAGTGTCAAAGTATACGCGTTATATCATTGGGATTGTGTTCACTAAGCGTTCGAGATATTATAACATTGGATCTTAACAAATCAATAGGAGGTGTATGTGAACTTTGAATGATGCACAATATCAAAACAACTCATTCTGGCCTATTTTATCTTTCATTTTAACCCAAAAGAAATGACGAAGAATTGAATTACTAGAGATATTGCAAAATGGTAATTATCTAGGAGAAGATTATTGGACATAGCCCTCAGAAGAAGTTAACTTCAGACACGTGTTTCGGGCATTCGTCCCTCATCAGTACGATGAAAGAAGTGCAAAAGATAGACAACACTTGGTGGAAGACGAAACAACAAATCGACGGAGTCAACAAACAGAAGCCAGCCGCACAATTGTGGTTTCGGTCAAAAGACCCTGCACTTTTGTAATGAAGTGTTTTTGACCAGCTTCATTACAAGACTGGTTTTGATCAATATCTAAGTAACCTGAGACTGTTTCTAGTTGAATTCCATTTGTTCAAAAGCTCAAAACCTGATAGCCTGAGGGAGCTGAGTAATTCATTGATTCCTGACTGTCCAAAGCTTTTCCTGATAGTAAACTCTGATAAACATTATTACAATCCTAAAGACTTCAATATTTTTCAACCCTTTGCTTATGATATGAAATTTGGATAAATTATTCATCAGTTGAAATGATGGATGTTTACCTGGTCATAACTTTTATGTTATTGTATATTTTTCAGTCAAATTCATTCAGTAGCATTAGCAAAGGTAGAAGGTTCTGTTGCGGTGCCCATTTAGGGTTGAATATAATATTTTCGCATTTTTGTGAGTTTAAGAACATGATTGTGCTTTCGGATGATAGCTCCTGCAGGCATAGTTGAGGATTCTGACCAATAAGAATCTAGGATCAAGCTGTCCTTGTATCAAGGTCGATGAGAAGTATAAATACTGGAGACGGCGAAGGGATCGCTCTCTACTCTACTCTACACTACCTGCTCTATGTTCTAGATTCTCTGCTATTCAAGCTCTTGGTTCTCTTGCTGATCTCCTAGTGCTCTCATATTTCTTTCAAAGCCAGTGTAAATTATCAATGTATAGTGATTTCCTGTAGCACATGTGAGTTTGTATAATACTGTTCACCATTATCATTCATACTGTTGATAGATGCATTTCATTCCTGTTGTTTTTCGAACCGATACTCACTCGACCTGTGTAACGAATCCAGAAAGTGGTTTTTTGTGATTGCATATTTCATATTTCTTTCTCTGTTGTCATTGTTTTCAGTTTCGAATAGTTTCATTAACCCTTTCAGTCACGACTTTTAATTTTTTCAGCTAAAAATTTTTCGTGAAATTGGGGGTTGAAGTGATTTTTTATATGATTTTTGAGAATTTTTTGAAGTCCGTACGGCCTTAATTTTTCTAAAAAAAATCATGTTCGTTTCAACGAACATGGTGACTCTACGAGAAGGAGAGGAAATAAATAGCTACAACATTGTGGTTTATTTCATATGGTAATCCTTGAAATAATTACGATCACGAGTAATACATAGATGTACACTACATTTCATACAATTAAAATGTGTTTTTTCGAGGCAAGCTCCATTTTTGCACTTTGCTCCATCCCCACTTCCATCAAATATTGGTAAATGGCCCACTTCATCGAGTCACCATGTTCGTTCTAACGTACATATGATTTTTCTCGAATTAGTGTATGAAAAAATATGATATTCGATCATTTCGTTTTTTATATATTATAATGAACATATGAGGCATTGAAAAATGAATTTTTGAACTCAAATTCACTTACTATTTTATCAAAACAAACACGAGAAATAAGTTTATGAACAATAACAGCTGACTCACTGTACACACAGAAGGTAAATAAGCGAAACTTGTATAATATCCCGAGAGATAGTGCTACCTATATCAGTCATTGGATATAAAGGTCCCTCGCGTCTGATGTGGTGTATAAATGGAATGATAGGTGTCGCCTCAATTTACTATTGGCACGAAAAGTACATGTTCGTTTTAACGACCATGGTGACCGAAAGGGTTAATTCATTGACTGATTTTCAATATTTTCATTGATATTTCTATGCCTTTTTCTTGAGCGTTCCAGTCTGGTGCACCGGTGTCCCTCTGTGCTTTGTATCCTGTCAGGCGGTGGTATGTGGTTCTTGAAATTTTGACATGAATGGAAAAATATAATTAACCTCATTAAAATTTCGATATTGAAAAATTTGAAAAGCGAAGGAGAAGGGATGATAAATAGGAATTCAATCTGTTCAATTCGTTTGGAACTCTGTTTCCGATCGTCCGTTATAAAAAAGTTTGAATAAATAATTTTCCAGGCCTAACCTAAAATACCAGAGACCCGTTTTTGACAAAGATACTTGCTTTGATTTCTGTAGGTATCCAGAATGAAAAATCGCAACCAGTATTCCAGGCTCAACCCATGGTTTGTGATCAAAGCCCTTGGCTCGCCTTATTGAGTCCATGTCGAATCAATAACATTGACCCCTGGTTGTTACTGTATAGGTACCAAGGTAGGTATACTTCCTGTACCTGTCTCCACTGTTGCTACTTCCTATTTTTTGTGCAGAGCAGGTGGAGTAAACTACCTCATAAACAATCTGGCGCCCGAGACCCTCCGTCAAATACCAGAGTAGTCTCCGTCCTGAACAGAAAGCCAAAGTAAGGGCCACAGAAATAAAGGCCGCTACACTTTCAGGGCTACAACTAACGTCACCACGGAGGCAGCCATAGCTACCTGGGTGACATCCGAGTCCAGGAGTCAAATTAAGATGAAAATAATATTGAGGAAACTGTTTTCAGTGAACTAGGAGAAGATTATTGGACATAGCCCTCAGGAATAGTTAACCGAAACCTCAATTGTGCGTCTGGCTGTCTATCTGAAAGGATAATATACTGTCGCTGTGCAGTGCAATTACCGATATATGATAAATATATTCATTAGGCATTCACTGATATTGAATATGGTATTATTAATTCATTATTGATAAGACAAGACCAAATGTTTGGAAAACAACGGAAATGAATGTGACATTCCTTCTCCTCTAAAATATTGACAGATCACTGCAGCCACACTACCTTTTAATAGTCAGCAATTTCAGCAGAATGTTGAGTCGTAATATTTGGAATGAATAGTATGTCTGCTCACAAATATCTGTCACTTTCAGTTAATGTTTTCGATTTCGGAATGAATAATCTGCAGATTCTGTACTGTCACTCAAATTCGAAATAGAGCCATATCTTCGTGGTCGTTTGATATTATACTTGGTATTGTTGGATTCATTTTCGCCCTCTCTAACTGATTGTGGAATGAAATACAGGGTTACCCATTTGAGAAAAATATCTAGTACTCTTCAGTTCGTTTGTTCTGAGCACCCTGTACTTTCTGATATAGCAGAAAAAAATATGGAAAATCATTTCAGATGATACTCAGTGAATAACCCCAATAAGGTTCGTCAAATATTATTTTTGTGACAGGCTGACAGTTATATTATCGGCAATGAGTACAGTTTTATACGATGTACCTTGCAGCCACAGGCATAAACTAGTAGTTATTTAGCTGAACAATTATGAAACAATCATTATAAAGTCGGTATTGCTATCATAGGATTTCAATGTGCTGCTGCTATCCAGGAATGTGTAACGGTAATAGGATATCTTGTAATGGTAGCAAGGAATATCTTAGCAAAAACAAACTCTAAGAGCACAATTTTCCTCAGTGTGGCAGCACTGGCTCTGACGACAAACTCTCAATTCAATTGAACAATTGATAACAGCGTTTATAGCATATTCGAATCATCGCACAAAAGCTATAATCATTTTTAAATTGTAGGGACAATGCTCAGGTATTGTCGATATGGCAGCGGTTCCACCGAGACCGTTAGGGTGTGACGTTTTCCACAGTGGAGACGAGGAGAACCAAAGTAAATTTTCAAATTTGTAGTCATTTCAAGGCCAGGACCACCGACCAAATTCGTGAATTTCGTTCGCCTAACCCCTTCATCGAACATGATAAACCAATAAATTGGGGCTGTCCACATCCTGTCAGTCACGAACGGCGAACCAACATCCAATTAGATACTCGACGCCACCGACGAACTATTAATTATGAAATGTATAGGATGGGATGAGAAGTGTGAGTGAATAAGCGGGCGCGAAAACCAATAAAGGGAATGAGTCATTTCGATATCGAGAAGTAATTGGTGGCGTGAAGGAACTCGTGGTCTTGGGTAAGGAAGAAGGTTTTCCCCTCGAAGCATACAGGCCATTCGATCCATAACTTAGAGGGTGTGAACAGTCCGAATAGGTGCGAAACAAATGAATAATAGTTGAAAAACTTGGAGACGCACGCTCTCATAGATAGCATGAAGAAATAGAAACTAGGATAGAAAATAAAATAATAAAAGTTTTTTGATGAAAACACAACATGAAGAATACTGATTACGAGGATGCTTATATTTTTTATGTTTTATATTCGTCAATTCAGTATGCCTGAATTGAGAATGTTTGCTGAACCACCATTTCCACCAAACCCACCATATACTTGTGCTCGGTATTTCCATCAGCAATGTTCGTTCATGGTAAAATCAAGTCTGATCCATCCCGAAAGCTTCTTCACAAAACTCTAATTTCCACCTCCTTAGCTCCTCATGATATATGAAGAACAGATACGACCAGTTTTATAATTCTGGTCTCACGTATGGTGTTCAGTACCCACACATACGCTGATGTTCTGAGATTGAGGTATTCCGAATATTTCTCTTATGTTCTGGTTCTCACGAGAAGGGATATCCTGTAATGTTCAGAGAACATCGTGAGAACCAATAGAAATAAGGTAGGAATTGGTGTTCTCTCTGAATTTCTGGAGGTAATATGCCTCGGGGAACACCTCCCTTGGCAATGTATCCCAGAGCCTTGCTGTTCGTTGGATGAACGAGTCTTTGGAGCGAGATGTTCTGCAGGTCTCCGAAGTGACCATGAAGAGGTGCGAAGCCTCAACTCGACGGGTTAATCTCGTTGGGACTGCCAAGAAAGGAACAATTGTTGATATTTCAGAAGAGCATCGTCTATGAAAAAATCTATGAAATGGAGCCAGATCGTCAGGTTTTCTAAGGTGTTCCAGAGAAGTGAGTGAGTTTGTGAGCGAGGCATCACCCACGAGACGAATTGCCCTATTCTAGACAGAATCCAACAGTTTCAGGGTATGTTTGGGTGCTGCACTCCAAATTAAGGAACAGTATTTCAGGACAGGTCAGATGTGTGCCTTATAGATCATGAGCAGCTGACTGGAAGTGAAATAGCTCCTAGCCCGAGACAGAAAACCGAGTTTTTGGGATGCACATTTAGCAAATGATCTCACGTGATTTTCCCAAGAAAGGGTATTGCTGATAGTAATCAAGCATCGAAATGGATGTCTCCAAAGGTATGGTTACTTTTGACAAGCTTATGTTGGGCACAGTATGATCGGCTTTTCTGGAGAAAAGGCATGCTTGTGTTTTGTTTGCATTTGAATCTACCAAGTTATTGCAAAAATAAACAATGTGTGTTCTGACATTGAGGCTACACATTGCGGAGTACCTCAGGGATCTGTTTTAGGACCTATTTTGTTTTTACTATACAGGGTGTCCTTAAAAGGTCTTTACAAAAAGCTATCACATATTCTTCAGACCAAAACAATTCGATACAAGCAAACTTACTTCAGTAAAAAGTTGCTTAGTTTGGGCGCTAGACGGCTCTGAAGTTGAAATTTTCAAATCGATTTTGCTCCATAACTTTTGAACGGCTCATGAGATTTTTTTCAAATTTGGTACGTTGGCATAGACTCATCGGGCAATGAAACTCATATCATAATCATAATGAATATCATTCCATGGGCGTAGAACTTGATTTTTTCAGGAAATAAACATCTAAAACTCCTACGCCAATGGAAAAAAATTAGTTTCAATATGAAATCTGAATTATTCAACTCATTCACTACAAAAAAGGTACACTTGACAAAAGTCGATTCCTTTCATGGTTTCGACAAAATTTTAATTTTAGTGATTTAGAGCATAATTAATAATAAAACGATTAACAGATATTTCATAAAAATTGTTCAGAATGTTCACCATTTTCACGTATACAAAGATTTATACGACGCAAAAAGTTGAAATGTACTCTTTGCATAACTTCTTCATCGCCTGTAAGATTATTCGTCGCCTGTTGGAAACGTTGCCATAATTGTTCTACAGTATTCACAGGGGTCTTGTGAACCGTAGACTTGAGATAACCCCATACAAAATAATCCATCGGTGTTAAGTCTGGAGAACGTGGTGGCCAATTCACGGGTGCATCATTACCTCTACCTATCCATCTGTCTGGGTACTGTTGGTTTAAAAAATTCCTAACATCCACCAAAAAATGTGGTGGAGCTCCATCGTGCATGAACCACATATCTACCCGATGTTGGAGTGGTAAATCTTCCAACAAATTTGGCAACGTATTTCGTAGATGTTGTAAATACATGTCTCCTGTTAATCTTTGTGGAAGTATGACAGGACCAATTTTAAAATTTCCTATTATTCCAGCCCAAACGTTGATTTTGAATTCGTGTTGAAAATGGTTCATTTTAATGGAATGAGGATTTTCAATTGCATAAAGGTGTTCATTATGAAAATCAGTTATTCCTCTTCTCGTGAAACAGGCTTCATCAGTGAACAAAATATTCTTTCCAAAGTTCAGATTCATTTCTCTTTGCAAATTAATGAACCTACAAAACATCAGACGACTTTGTGAATCATGGATTAATAAATCTTGAACTGGCGTCTTGTGGTATGGGTATAATAATTGTTCTCTTAGTACTTCATGAACGGCATTCCTAGAAACTTCTAGTTCATTACTTATCCGTCTAGTACTCAATTCTGGATTTTCTTCAATACGGTCTAAAATTTCTACTTCGACTTCGGGAATCCTTACATAACGCTGTCTTCCATAATCACCAGTTCTAGGAGCAAAATGACCGGTCTCCCGAAGACGTCTCTCAACTGTAGCAAAGGTTGGGTGGCTTGGTACGCGACGATTTGGAAACCTTGCCGAATACACCCTCATACTCTCTCGACCATTTCCTTGACAATATCCGAATACCAATAACATATCGGTGTATTCTTCATTGGTGTATTGTACGGCCATGATAAATCAGAAAAGTCCGATATCAACAATCAACGTCAATAAAACTCGACAAATCAACACAGATGAAACTATGGAAACCAAGAATGTGAATATCACTGTTTTCGAGCAGATAATAATAGTCTTCAGAAAAAAAAACCAGTGCTACTTATTTTCAATAGAAATAAACTATGCAAAAAGTACATCTCAACTTTTTGCGTTGTATAAATCTTTGTATACGTGAAAATGGTGAACATTTTGAACAATTTTTATGAAATATCTGTTAATCGTTTTATTATTGATTATGCTCTTAATCACTGAAATTAAAATTTTGTCGAAACCATTCGAACATTTGTCAAGAGTACCTTTTTTGTAGTGAATGAGTTGAACAATCTAGATTTCATATTGAAACTAACTTTTTCCATTGGCGTAGGAGTTTTAGATGTTTATTTACTGAAAAGAGCAAGTTCTACGCCCATGGAATGATATTCATTATGATTAGGATTTCAACTTTTTGCGTCGTATAAATCTTTGTTCACGCGAAAATAGTGAACATTTTGGAAAACTTTCATGCAATATCTATCAATCGTTTTATTATTTAAATATGCGCGAAATCACTAAAACTTAAATATTGTCGAAACCATCAGAGTAATCGAATTTTATCAAGAGTACCTTTTTTGTAGTGAATGATTTGGGCTATCTAGATGTTATACTGAAACTGATTTTTTTTCATTGGCGTAGAAGTTTTAGATGTTTATTTCCTGAAAAAATCAAGTTCTACGCCCATGGAATGATATTCATTATGATTATGATATGAGTTTCATTGCCCGATGAGTCTATGCCAACGTACCAAATTTGAAAAAAATCTCATGAGCCGTTCCAAAGTTATGAAGCAAAATCGATTTGAAAATTTCAACTTCAGAGCCGTCTAGCGCCCAAACTAAGCAACTTATTACTGAGGTAAGTTTGCTTGTATCGAATTGTTTTGGTCTGAAGAATATGTGGTAGCTTTTTGTAAAGACCTTTCAAGGACACCCTGTATATTAACGATCTCACTACAATAAATATCAACGGATCCTTCACAATTTTTGCAGACGATACCACTTTATTATGGCATGGAAAGAACACTGAAATTTTGAAACAAGTGGTCTCTTCAGATTTATCCAAGGTTAAACAATTGTGTGACTCAAACTTTCTCTGTTTCAATGTGGATAAGACGAAAATTGTGAACTTTAAATTCAGCTATGATAACTTGCAACTGGATGGTATCAATATCGCAGAAACACAATGTACTAGGTTTCTTGGATTGCATATTGATAAAAAGTTGAAATTCAATGAACATATTACATCATTATGTAAGAAGTTAGCCTCTGGATCATATGCTGTAAGAGTTGTCGCAAATGAACTCGACATATCCACAGCCAGATCGACTTACTTTGCCCTAGTAGAATGCCATCTACGATATGGCATTGCGTTTTGGGGATTTTGTAAACAAGAACTCATTAATCAGGTATTCATACTACAAAAGAGATCTCTTAGATATTTGTGTAGAGCTAACTACAGAGATAGCTGTAGACATCTCTTTGTACAACAGAGGATACTAACTGTAGTGAGCATTTCTATTCTGGAAGTGGTGTACCTGATTCACAAGAGATGCGTTACTGATACTCGTGAAGATAGATCTTACAATACCAGACAGGGTAGGAATCATAATATTCATTTGCCAATACCTATACTGAATTTAACAAACAAAAGATATTATGTTTCTTTTTTGTTATTATTGTCAATATTTCCTGTCTTTCATTCTTTATTTTGACTGTATGTATTGTATTTACACCTATCTGTTTTATATTTAATATTATATGACCAAATTCATATTTATATTTTATAACTTACTTTGTCAATAAGAATTTTCTTGGACAATAAAGTATATATCTATCTATCTATCTATTTATCATCTCCATTCGAGAATTGTTGCCAAGTCCATATTCATGTTGTCAAAATTTCTCCCTCGTTCGTTTCTGATTTGCCTGGCTAGTATCAGAGCCCTGAAAGAGAAGGCGGTATGGAGGGTACTATCATTCGCGAAGCTGTGTACTGGACATGAATTTGCTTCCAACAAATCGTTGATATGGAGTAGGAATTGTGTTGGTGCTAGAATTGATCCTTACAGAACACCGGCATTTATGATAAGAGAGACAAATGGAACTCCGTCGACCACTACATGGAGAGACTTTTTTGAGAGAAAACTAGCTAGCAGACAACATAGCTGGGGAGGCAAGCCATAAGATGGAAGCTTGGCGAGGAGTCCGTGTTGCCAGACTCGATCGGATGCCTTGGAGATATCAAGTGCCACGGCTAAGGCTCCACCACATTTTTCTATAGATTGCTGCCATATATGTGAGACGTGAGCGAGCAGGTCACCAGTTGATCGCTGATGACGGAAGCCATATTGCCTATCGTTGATTATACCTGAATGTTTCAGGTAATTCATGAGCTCGATCTTGATAGCTTTCGCCATGATCTTTGAAATAATAGATAGCACTGCGATCGGTTTGTAGTAGCTATTAGGTAGGGTCTGTTTGCCATTTTTAGGAAGTGGTTATACTCTCGCAATTTTTCAGTTGGACGGGAATATCCCCAATTTGTAAGAGTAGTTGAACAACTTGCAGAGAACAGGTGTTGATTTGTTGGTGTTGTATCAACCATTCATCAATGATTCACGAAGAGATCACAAATACGGTCTCAAAATAAATAGATTTTCCTCCAGATGTTCAATATTTCCTAATGAATATGAAAAAAAAAATAAAATGAATGATGAAATGTAGTCGATCATATCATAACATAACAAGTGTTAGTTTGACCAACGGCTAACTCAAATCGGTAACGTGGTTGGCACGAGTTGGCCAATTTCGAAAGATCATCTTTGTTGAAAATTAAGTTGGTAGCAGAAAATTCATCAATATTTACCTTCTTTATATATTCATTGTATTTCTGGAACGAATATTATTTGAAGTATCTATGGGAATATATCTATATGCCCCAACAATATGCCCAGACATATACGATAACAAGAAGATGCAAAGAATATACAAGAGATATTAACTGAGGGATATGAGTCGAAACATATTTTCAGGATATATGCTTTGTGGGATGTTGTTAGCATGAGGAAATCACCGTATTAACTTGACAGTATCAATCACTGATATAATCAGCATTCATCTCTGAATGTTCTTATGGCCTATAGCTAAAAATTGAGTGCACGATGCAAACTATATTTGAATAGCCATATGCAGAAACCCCACATGTCCATTTTTGATCCAAACGAGGTTATTCCAGAAAATAACTCTACGTGGGTGTTCACACCGTACTATAAATAAACAGCACATGTCAAGATGAAATCTCAGTTTTGAACAGTATAATCTGCAGGAACGACATAAGTGCTGGACATGTACGGTTTCTGTATTATATAATTCAATACTTCTTTGTCATCTCATTACAAATAATCGATTGTGAAATATGTTTTGATTCAGTTTGGAATGCACATAGAATATGAGTTTTTTTTCTGAAAACTTCTGGAACCAACGTATTTCGAAAACTGGGCAAGTTACTACATCAGATGCGTACAGGAGAATGTTACTCGCAAAAACATTCGAATAGACTGAACATTTTTGTTCTATGAAGAAGCTCTAGAACCGATTTGACAATTTTTCATCATTTGAATTCAGATTTCAAATAATGAATTGTTGAATTGGATCAAGGATATACAGTGTTCGTAACTGTCGTGTCGTCGAGATTATCGTCCTGTACTGCATGAGTTTGCATCAACCGCCCAACTGGGAATGATTGAATCATTGAACATGTCTTTGGGACGCAAGATATCTGACGAATGCTCATAGAGGAGGAAGAAGCCATAAAATCTCGAATGACGACAAGTAGATGCTGAATAACCCCAAGTAGGCTCGTAAGATATTATTTTCGTGACAGGCTGACAGTTGTTTTATTGGTAGTGAGTGCAGTTCCATGCGATGAACCTCGCAGCCACAGGCTTTTAACTCACTAGAAGTAATTCAGCTAGACAATTATAACAAAAATCATGCTGTCCCAGAGTGGCTGCCTGATAGCGACAGCAGTATACCTTCCTGTGGAACTTCAGCAAAGTTGTTATTGCTGACATAGGATTTCAATGTGCTGCTTTTTTTCGAAGATGTGTGACGGTATTAGGATGTATTGTCATGGTAGCAAGAAATATCTCAGCAAAAACTCTAATAGCATAATTCTCCTCAGTACAGGTGATTGAGTATATTCCGTGGGCGGTAGAGTGCTACTTCACGCCCGGTCGTTTATTGAAAATATAATTTGACCACAAATTTTTGACAAACAATGAACAAATTTCTTCATTCAATGATAACAATGAGAACTTCATTTGATTGAACTTGAAATGGATCATTCTCTACATAAATCAAGAAACTCAATAGGAAACTGAATGAACATGCAGCGTTTTTCAGAAGATAGATATTCCAACTTTCTCAGGTTTTTCACATCAAAAGCACATTGAAGCTAGGACAAGGATTTCCAAAATGGCTAATCGGCACTGCTGCACCCTCATTCTGGAAGATCTGCTCGTTGAACAAATTTATAGGAAAACTTTCAGGACCCGGGGCTAAAACGAGGGCCGACAAACGTAATTAGCTGAACAATTTTAATTAGTCGTGCTGTACTACAAACTTTTTGGTTACAATTTCCGTTTGTACCGATTGTCGATAATATAGTATGTTTAATTAAATCTGTATTCATCGAGGAGTTAACACAATATAAGTATAATTACAATCCCTGATTCAAAGGGGATGACATGCAAATGGAGAAAAAGGGGATTCAGTTCATCGAGGTAAATCATAGGCAGTATTAAACATCGGGCAGCTTATGAAATATCACAATTCTATAGTGACCCAAGTACTACGAAAACATTTCAGACCACTTCAAAACCTGCATGGGGATTATGTTTCACGATCCATTTTCTATTCGATTTCTCATCCAAGTCGCGATCGAAAAGGCTTAGGAAATCGTTGGTTTTTTGTCGAAATGGAATGGGATTTTGATCCAATGAAACGAGCACCGAGGCCAGAGCCATCACAAATGTAAGGTTACAGTGGTTACCTATATTTTTTTATGATTCTCAATTTCTTCAATCTGAAGAGGAAAAAAGTTACCAATTGTTCGAGATGATGATTTAGCAGCTGGAGATAGGCCAAGAAATTTGGATCTAATTTGTCGACAACAAGAAATACAAAACAGGATATTGATCTCTTTTTCTTCATCTGAAAAAATATTTATTCTACTATTCAGAATGCACGAGAGGTTGTTTCGCCATCTGCTACTATTATTGAGACCTCACTCAGTGAATAGGTCAAGTATGAATGGAATTAACCCATTAGTGCATGAAGTGGCTTTTTTAAAATCACTTCATCTTCAAGATGTGAATTCATTCCATGTACCCTCAGAATACTGACCCATGACGAATAATGTTTTTATATGAATCGTTCATCTTAATTGACCCCACGTAAAGTGGTTCATTGAGAATTAAGTAATTCAATATTTATTTATATTCAAGTACTCATTTATTATGATAGTGATATCCTCACCCATCGTAGGGAACATTAGTCTTGACAAGCCCTCACAGTGGAGAGTATGTGTATACTGCTGTTTCCTCCTCTTCCTCGCAGAACCTGCACATCAGCAGTTCTTCAGTCAGACCTATCGTACTCATGTGTTTGTTAACCTTACACTGAGAAAAATTGTCCGTTGTAAATACCTGAAGTTCACTATACAATACCAAACGTTGTGATTGAATAGACGCTAGTCACTGTATTCCTAAAACCTAAAATTGAAGTAAGGTATTAGTACAATCAACAAGAGATATGAATATCAGAGCTTATATGGGGAAAAAATGTTATGTCAACAACTTTTATATTAGAAAAAATTGTGAAGGGTATTTAATTATGGAAAATTAATCATCGAAAAGTCAACAAACCCCCGGAAAGTTATATCATTTTACTCTATGGTGGGAACCAACAAATGGTATCTAAAAGGGAACACATGGATGTGACACCAAAACTAGCAAAAAAGGGTCCATCTTGCCTTGTACCAGCACATCAGCACACGACGGATGTCACTTGACCTAGGCAGCAAGAGCAACGTCATGTGTGACACGTCACAAGTCAATAATAAATACAACTGGCACGTGACAACATAGTAGTGACTGTTCACCCAGCGGAGACGAACCATTAGTGTACTGGAAAAATAAGGAAGGGGAAGATATTTGTAGGTTATAATAATGAGGTTAGGATAATAATTATAACCTACAATTATCTTCTTCTCCCCTTTTTGCAGTACACTAATGGTTCGTCTCCGCTGGGTGGGCAGTCACTACCATGTTGTCTCGTGCCACTTGTCTTTCTTATCGACTTGTGACGTGTGACACATGCCGTTGCCTTTTTCGCCTAGGTCAGGTGACATCCGTCGTGTGCTGGTACAAGGCAAGATGGACACGTTTTTGCCAGTTTTGGTGTCGCATCCATGTGTGCCCTTTTGGAAACCATTTGTTGGTTCCCACCATGAAGTGAAATTTGTTGGGTTTCCTCATAATTGATTTTCCATGATTGAAAACCCTTCACTATTTTTTCTAATATTAGAACTTTGTGTAGGTATTATTTAGTATTCAATAGGGAACGATGATAAAATCAACTACCAACTGGATTTTTTGCATCGTGAAACTATCATTCGCCTAAATTACCAACAGAATGATGACTTGTAGTTAATATCTGTGATTACCTGATTTTGATATTCGATTCAGCTCATATAAACTCTGCTCGTTCTAGTTACGAACTGATTCATACATACAAATTTTCGCTGAACCTTCAGTAATACTGTTATTCAAATCATAAACTGCCTAAAATGCGTTTTGCAATTTCACGAAAATCAAACATTCTACGCACTGGAGATTTATGCAAACGATTATTATTGTTGTTTCACGGTTTTCCTACCGATAAAACTTGAATTATGGTTCAGCGAATCATATGCCTAATTCCTAGATAAATATAGAAATTTGGAATGTGAATTCACAACGATGATATATCTTCTGGCTAGTTCTGCAGAATTATGGAATGTTTATACGAGATATGTTTTGCTATTGCAACTACAAAAGAATTCAAAATCATTCAGTTATACAGGGCGTCCAAAAACATATCTCCCTTCCATAGTTTTGAGGTTTAGAGAGCAAATAACATCATGGCAGGTTCTTTTCCACTTCGAATAACATTTATTTTTATATAGAATTATCGTCTTTCACATTTCGAATTTGATACAATTTTGCAACTTTGACAAATAACTCGAATGACCTAAACCGGGTGGGACTTCTGCATTCGTATACAGATTCTTCAGAAATATGATCACATTACAATCGAATATATGGCGTACTTCCGGTATTTTTGGAAATGCCAGAAACTTTGTTAATGCAAATGAAACACCTTGTATATTTTTGAATATTCAAGTTCAACAGGTCATGACCTGTGCAATCAATGTCAAATGTAATTCTTTTTAATTGAATTTCAATTTGTTTCTTCATTTCACCTCGTGGATAAATGAGTGGTGGTCAAGGCTATCAATTCACAATGAGTCGCACATAATAATAATAATAATAATAATGATGTTAATATAATAATAATGGAAATAACAATATTAATAATAATATTAATAATAATAACGACTTTTCGTGGCGTCGGAGGTCGTAGAGTGACTAGAATTCAGAATAGAAGAATAATGAATAATAATGATAATGATAGTATTTTCCAACAAACGTCAAAAAATGATGATTGATAACACATTGCGACATGATACCTTGCAAAAAACAATGCGCGAAGTAAAACAGTGCGCGAAGTACCTACTTCGCGCATTGTTATGTAAAATATCTGAGATATTTATATTTCAACTTTAACGTCCTCAATCGAGCAAACATCCACGAAATCATTGATTTCTGAATGTTGAACAATAACTTTGTGTTATCTCTCGGAGCCCACGAGAGGAAATTCCTATTATGTTTGTGGAACATCGTGCGTACCTAAGGAAGATGGAGGGAGGCCTTTTAAGCCAGTTCAACACTACTTTTTATATCAAGCCAAGCAATTTTTCACTTTGGAACTATATTTTTTGACGTTTGTAGAAAAAATGTTGTTTGCAACTCGAGCGCGAAATACTTTGGTCATCTCGACTATTTTCCATGCTCGATCACCAAAGAAGCATTTCGCGCTCTAGATACAAAAGTAACTATATTATAGCGTTTCATTCATTCAAAATGAATCAAAATTAAAACTTCTTCGAAGTCTTGGCGACATTCCAGAACATGAGAGTGGAATATATATTATTCACAATTAGTTGAGGAAGATTCAGAAATGTTGGTTTCTAAGAGCTTACCTATAGTTCGAAGCTCATTCGAACTGCATGGAAATTCATGAAGTATAGTTGTTGATTTTTGAATGTATACAAATTGTTACTGCACCGAACTACAAAAATGACTCGAAAAATGATATGTGAATTTATACCTTGGATTATGTTCTAGTAAGATATATAGGTTACCAATAGGAGTTCCATGAAAAAAAAATGAATATTTGATCAAAATGTGATGTGATAGATAAGTTATGCAAAACTAATTATTTTGGGAGAAAGATGTTTTTCCACCACTAGCTATAAAACTTACCATCATTCACTCCTTTTCGAGGCATAAAGTTTGTTTTTCTACCCACATAACTAAAATGGCATTTTGCGTACGGATATGTTCCACGCTAAATGATCGATCAATCACGGATTGTCAATCTGTGATTTATTCAAAATATTAAACACGTTACCATGGCAACACGATCTCTTAAACACATTACCATGGCAACGCAGTTCATTAAACACAGCTTCAGTAATTTGAGACTTGTCTGGCCTATCAATTGTATTAACTGTCAACTGTTATTTTCAAATTTTGTATCAGAATTATCCAAACAATATTCTTTTGTATCAGAATTCTTCATTAAAAATATATACTAAAAGTAGACGAAAGTGAAATCGAAAAGAATGTTCTGGTACTTGCATCATATCTCCAAGAAGTGTAAAAATGAAGCATCCATCTTTGAGAACACTTAATTTATTTTGCGCTAAGCATGACAATAAACGTAAAACAAAGGTTAGTAAGCAATGGACTGGACACATCTACAACCGATATCACTTATAGGTGTCTTGCTGGTTGCATGCTGTTGCATGTATTATATTCTCAATTCCCATTCCTTTCGAATTATTTTGTAGGTTAGCAGGAATTGCAGGTATGTTTATGTAATTTTCGGAGTTCGTAGAAAAATCATAGTATGTAACGCGCTTATAAACTCTTCTAGACACTCGATTATTAAACACTCGCTCCGCTCTGCTCGGCTCGCTCGTTTGGTTGGGATCTTGGCACCAGTAGATATTTCTTCAGGGATTTTCTTCAAATTCAATGAAAATACAAAACAATCTTTCAATGGAAGCCATGATAAACCTAACACTCTTTCAATACTTTCATAATTTATTTTCATAGCAATATCGGCTGGTGCTCGCAAATGTTCAGGTATAGAATTCATCACAGTATCGGAGTTACTGATACATTTGGTCATTTCAAAACCAGCTTGCTTATGGACGTAAATTACATTTTTCACCGTCTCCACTGCTTCATCTATGTCATTACATGAATCCAAATAGTCGTCCACGTAATGCTGCTTCTTCATAATTCGACATATTCCAGGAAATTGTTCTTCAAACTTTTCACCATTCAGATTTTTTATGAATTGTGCCACAGAAGGTGAAGAAACAGCTCCGAAAATCATAACGTTCATTTCATAAACGTCGGGTGCACGACTTCGGTCGGTTCCTCGCCATAGAAAACGTTGTGCACACCTATCTTCCTTTCTAATTACCACCTGGTGGAACATCTCCTTGATATCTCCTGTGAAGGCTACCCGTGCTTGTCTAAATCGCCATAACACTGATATCAAGGATGGCACAAAGTCTGGACCTTGCAGCAAAAAATCATTAAGACTGTTACCAAAACTTTTGGCTGCAGCGTCAAAAACCAGTCTTATTTTACCAGGCTTATTGATGTTCCACACGGCAAAATGTGGAAGATACCACGTTTTTGGACTTTCAGTGACTTCTATGCTCTCTAATTTTCTAGCATAGCCCTTCATCACATAATCTGTGATCTTATCGCAATATTCTTTCTCAAATTCTTTGTCTCTGCTCATTTTTCTTTCCATACACAATAAACGGCTAATGGCATTCTTACGACTATCTGGAAGTGTCTCTTCTTCATTTTTCCACAAATGTCCAACTTCATAATGGCCCCCAACTTCTTTAAGAGTTTTTTCCAAGATTCCAATCGCCTTTTTGTCTTCTATGGATTTTATCCCAGTATTTGGACTATGGTTCACACCGAAAGATTCCAAACTAAAACTATCTTTGACAATTTTATGAAGTTCTTGATCCAATACATTTTGGCAGCATAGGCTTACGTGCAAATTCACCATTTCTACAGGGCTATCACAAACTCCATGAATTGTCCACCCTAATTTAGATTTGGACATTACAGGTTGATTGAATCTGGCCTGTATAATTTCTCTGGGTATAATTAGGTCACAGTTGTCTTGTCCTATTGAAAGTTGAGGCTGCGTTGAGCTGACTGATTTGAGAACGTTATAGTCTAGATATGGAAATCTTTTCATCATTTCATTTTCATCAAAACACTGGCTAGGAAGACTCAACTCCTTAACAGTGCGAATATTATTCATCCTGTATTCTACCGGTGTATTCAAATTTCCAGCTGAAATACGTAGAGACACCATCTTCGATTCTTCTTCATGATGAGTGACGCCGTTTGTCCATTGGAAGCATAAAGGACTTGTTGGACCTGAAAGAGCTAACATTTCTGCCAAGGATTCTTCGATCATTGAACACGTTGACCCTTCATCAAACAGAGCATGAATTGTTACTTTTCCTGCTGGACCTCGCAAAATGACAGGAGCAATTCTCAATAGTACCATTTTATCAGTCTTTGTCGAAACTTTCGCACAAAAATCTTTGGGCGATTCGGATTTTTCAGTGGATTCGATCGATTTTTCAATATGCAGGAACTTGTTGTGCATACCTCGACATCCATTTTGACCGCATCTTGATTTCTGATGGTAACATCTGTTGGCAGTATGACCAACTTTCACATCTTATGCTCTAAGACAGCAGCTCTTCTTTCTTCAATCGATTTTTTAAGAAATTCTTCACAATCGACAACTTTGTGACTTTCTTTTTGGCAGAAAACACACAACTGTATTTCTTGACTGGTTTTGTTATTATTCTTTTTCGAAACCATAACAGTTTCCCTGCGAGGAAGAAATTTGTGTTTCTGCAATGGATTGCTGATTGCTGCCATACAATTTATCTCACCCTCAAACCATTCTGCAAAATCTTCGAGAGAAATACGTCTCCTTTGAAGATCGAGGTTATTCTTCCACTTGGCCCAGCTATATTTTTGTAATGGCGGCAATTTATCCACGATACTGTACAATAGTTCTGGATTGAACAAATACAACTCACCGTCAACATTCTTCATGGTTGTAACCATATTGTTGATGGCGTTTGAAAAATTTATACTAAACTCCAACCTATCCTCTCTGATGATAGGCATTCTCTTGACTTTGTCAATCAAAGAGATTATTATCCATTCGGATCTGCCAAAGTTCATCTCTAACATACTGATGATCTTCGGAACATTTCTTGGTGATGTCAACAATGCTCGTACGGTATCTCTCGCCTTTCCTCTCAGAGACCGATCCAATCTTATAAAATTTTCTTCATCACTAAGATTATAAGACTCGGTAGTACGCTGATATTCGTTTATGAAGATTGGCCACTCCGTAAATTCGCCCGAGAAGTAGGTTAAGTCTCTGATTTTTTGTCGAAGCAACAGCTTATTCGTTACCGCAGAATTATCGATACACTGTTTTGCAATGTTTAGTAAGATATTTTTATCGGTTTCCTTTTCTTCCTCCAAAGGAACACGTTGTATATCAGCTAAACTTGGTTCATGCCTTAGTTCTTGTGAATATTTTGGAGATACGGAGACAATGCATTCTCTAGCATCGTTTATCCACTCTTTTAAATGCTGAGGGTCGCCATATAAACTTTGGGAAATTACAGACTGACTGTTATTACAAGATTTCACTTCAATCAATTGTCTCTGAAGATCCATTTCTTTTCTTAGAAAATCTTGTTTTTCGTTGATAGCTCTCATTCTTTCTTGATTCTCTTCTTCAGCCAGTTCTCTCTGTTTCTTCAACATAATGTAAAGTCCATTGATTTATACACCCAGTGCATGGAGATAGATGATATAATTTGATATTTAATTTGATTTAATTGTCAATAATTTATTTCTGAATTTGTCATTAATATTTTGCCAAAAATACATACATTTTGCTAACGTGCCTTTTTGTGTGTGTGTATTTTACATTGACATTCATTTCAATGCTTGGTATCACTATCGGCAATAACATTTCTTGGAAAAATCACGTGTGATCAATTGCTGAAAGTGCATCCCAAATACTTGGTTTTCTGTTTCGGGCCAGGAGCTATTTCACTTTCAGTCAGCTGCTCATGATCTATACGACACAGATCTGACCTGTCCTGTATAGTACTCTCATATTTGAAGTGCAGCACTCAAACATACCCTGGAACTGTTGGATTCTGCCCAAAAAGGAGCAATACGTCTGGGTGATGCCTCGCTCACAAACTCACTCACTTCTCTGGAACACCGTAAAAAAGTTGGCGATCTGGCTCCATTCTGAAGATATTTTCAATGGACGATGCTCTTCTTAAATATCAACAATTGTTCCTTCCTTGGCAGTCCCCGCGAGATTAACCCGTCGAGTTGAGGCTTCGCACCCCTTCGTGGTCACTTTGGAGACCTGCAGAACATCTCTCTTCAAAGACTCGTTCATCCAACGAACAGCGGGGCTCTGGAACACATTGCCAAGGGAGGTGTTTCCCGAGGCACATATCCTCCAGAAATTGAAGAAAAGCACCAATTGGTTCTCACGATGTTCTCTGAACATTACAGAATATCCCTTTTAGTGGGAACCAGAACATAGAAAAAAACATTTTTCAATTCATCGAATATATCTTTGAGACGCCTTCTCAACTCACTGTCTTTGCTGGTTGACTTCAGATTTTTTGAAACTATGATAATCATCCATCTTCGAAGTGACCCCACAGTATTCATGAATGAAAGACCTACCGACTACTCTCCAACTGTACGGAATGAAGTGAATATCAGAAAGAACGACCAACTGGACCAAGACACTAATCTCATTGTCCCACTCCTACTCCCTTATTCCCAATGGAACAGAAACGGCATTTGGAAAGACAAGAATAGTAGCATGTTATCAGCAGCCCTACTAGACATTGAGCAACCCCTAGTGCATGCCTTGCAGTTTTAAATTACCCGAACAATATAACAAATTTCCGTTCTCCCCGCATTGTTCTACCACTAATGAGCTGAGAGGGCAATTACCAGAATAATTTATCCGTTGTTATGAAGAGATATGGGCAGAAATAGGGATTGCAAAGATAATTGGATGATGCTGGTTGTAGTTCCATGTTTTTGTCTTTCAATTATACGTATCTATTCTATTCTGGAGTTTCTTTGTTGGTGGAGAAATAATTGGAATCACATGAATTATAATTTAATGAACTCGGGAAGTTATATTATATCAGATTTGATTACAGTAAATGATGCCATTGATCATATTGATGACTCCAGAATGGGGAAATATTTGTATGTTGTGAGTTCATCCAAGACATTTGTGACGATCATCTCGAATTCCACGATCGGAGTCATAGAACCAGAGATAGTGAGAGGAACTGAGAAGGATATTGTTTTGGTATCTGATAATTTAATACCGAAATATGGAAGAAAACTCCTTTCTGGAGGCAACACTAAGGTACACGTCGATAACTATCATTGAAAGTGATTACGTGAATCTTCGATAGTATTCGGAATATTCAAAGTTTCAAAACGATCTTTTTGTTAGGTACGAATTTGCGCATCGTTGTCATAATAATTCAACCGACTCTGCTTCTCTTTCGGTTTATGAGATCCAAATGATGAAGCTCGAGATTCAGCCATTCTGTATCCAGAATGATCAGCTGTAAAAAATACAAATAGAGGTAAAATAATGATCTGTTGTATGTCAATAAATTTGCACTATAGTTTTATGTATCAATAAATCTCTCATAATCTCTTATACACATCATAGGCTCAACAGACTTGAGAATGCATACTCCCAGATAACACAATGATGTCCTATGAACATCCAATGGACCTTCATGTCTGGACAATATGGGCATCCATTGGATGATCAAAAAATTTCAATGTGTATATCCATGTGATGTTTATCACTGATGATGATCGTAGTTGGTCATCGACTGTATCTTTGGACTCTTCCTTGCTCTTGCATATTTTAGAATCCTACCCCAAGAATAACGTAAGATACGGGGTTGCTCCCATGGATAGTGACATAAACTAAAATTTTTCAGAACTGACAATTTTTCGAAGATAATTATTAATATAAATATAAACAGTTCGTGAATTGGACATCCAAAGGCTTTATTCCAGGATTATGGTATGGAATATAACTGGAAGAAAGAAGCTTGCAAGCTTGATCTATGATTGAGAGCAACAGGACAGTTACAGGATTAGTGTATCATAGGTTATGTATTAGGTAGTGCTCATAATATGTGCTAGATGATTTATTTCAAGAGATACTCATAATCATTGTCTCACTTTGGATGTGATTGATCTGATTATAGTCATAAAAAATCTGACATGATGCGGACATCAGTGGTGTAGAATTCTCAATAGCTCATTCCTGTAGATAATTTGATGGCATGAATCCTTATAGCTGCGTAATCCCTGATTCAGGGTCTAATTATTGTCAAATCATCAAATGAACTCATCATTTCGGGACACACCCTATATTCACCATTATCACTAACGAAGTTTCTATAATATCTCAATGTTCTCTCCTTTTGGCAGAACAATTTCACTTTGATTGGTTCCAAAGCTTCGTCCAAATTCATTCAACTTCGAAACTCTCATTACGTTATAGCTATATTTTATTGCCAAGAAATATTTCAACTTTGATATTTGCTCTCTACTGAAATCAGATTGAATGTGGAATGGAGTTTTCTTCGTAGAGAAATATATCATGTTCTATTGAATAAAAATCATAAAAAAATATAAGTATTTGAACTCCTCAATATTATCTGAAAACTATATGAATAATGAGTTTAGGTAGATTCTTATACTACTTCTACTCGATGAACTCAAAATCAATTGGCATACTTGAAGAGTCATACTTCCTGGCTTCGAAAACCACTAAACAATACATAGTGGAAATCCAATGCTGAAAAATTATACAGGATAAGCATGCGAAAATGAATTTCCTGTTTCATTAAACTAATTTTTGAAATTTCCGAAGTATGCAGTCAATTATCAAATAAGTAGGATCAGTGCAGTATGCATTGTGTTTATCAACCCAAAGTACGAGGGTCGATTCCTAGTCATGAACCTAAAATAATTATCAATGCTCAATTCCGTGACTCAAGTGCGAATTAGTGTTAGGTAATATATTACTATCGCATTTCAATTGATAGTCATGCTCCTTACGAGGCATATGGAGTCAAGTAATCAGTTAAATTAAGCCAGCTAACAATATGTTAGGCAAGAAGCAACACTCTGTACATAAATAAAGACGTTTTGAAAAATATTTATAACTTTTGCAGCATTCTATTTTGTTTCTCTCAATAGGTTCAATCACCAGCAAATCTTCGGTTTTGATTGTTTTTTCATTGCACAAGTACAAAGCGAAAAAAAAATCCAAAGAGTTATTTCGACAATCCTACCACTTTTGGCGGAATACCTAAGCAGTAATTCTTGCATAAAGATCATTTTCGGCGAAGTGTCCAGATAGCTGTCTGGGCGTTTTGACCAATTTCTGTAAAATATCTATACAGGGTGTTTCGAAATTGGACCAACAACGCTTGACAGGTGATAGCCGCTTAGTATTTTATAAAAACTGAGATAGAGACATATACGGTGTTCAAGTGTTCAGTCCTCTAGATACAGAGTATGGGAGTTGAGGAATAAGAATAGTTTTCTCGCAATACATCAAGAAAGATTCGTTATTCCGTATTCGAATTCAGTTCATAATTTCATTATCGAATGGAGAATTTTTAAACCAGAAATTCATTCCGGACATTTAATCAAGGTGTTCGGTACAGGGGATTGTGGTAGCTTTTCCTTCAATTTTTCCTATGCCATTGATTATATTTCAATTTCTCGAACTATATATTCGATTCTGTTCAAGAAATGCATCACCTCTAACTGAGTTTTAATGAACAGTTTCAGGGTGATTAGACCCTGAACAAAAATTTTGCGCAGTAATTTTGCAGTGAATAACTATTTTTGTTCAGCTACAAGATGATATCCTATATACACTGAGAGAACAGTTTATTAACAATAAAGAAATTTTATTTATTGTTAACGAATGACGTTGTTGAATATGGACTAACTAACATGATTTCATCACAAACTAATGGTATTTTAAAAAATTACAAACGAATATACAGGTTAATATTAAGTTATGATAATCTTGATCTCATGAAACATATATTAAATATTAACAAATATCACTTTGTGGACACTATACCCCATTTTGCATTAAAATAGATTTGTTAATAATAATGTAACGTTACTTTAAATGCAATCGACTGTCACTTATATGTTAAGTTATCTATATTAAAACTTAATACACTGCGTTTTAATTTTAGCTTTTCCAGTGTTGTACAGAAAGGAGGCATTGTTTCAATAAAGAAGCATTACTTATAGCATAAGGAATCATTTTGTTATTGATAAGTTATGCTTCGTCAATATATAATATATTGTTTGGTCATTGATAGTTAATATTTTGAGTCGATGATCGATGGTTCCAATTGTTTTTTTCCTAACAGAAAGAATAAAGAGTCTCTGAGAACAAATTTATTTAAGCAAAAGTTTACAGTATAGTTACATCACATATATTTTGATATCAAAACATCTGAATAAAAAGAGCTAAAATCAGACCAGAAATCCAGGTGATGTATCGAGCATCCACTATATTGATATGAATGATCTGTAACATAAAAATAAACAAATTCTTGATAGAGATAATATATCTTGTTTCATTTAATAATCGGTACGGTATTTTTTCATCTCTTGGAGCGCACGAAAGGATGTTGAAATTGCATTTAATCATTCAAAATGATTTTAAAGTATAAGAAAATAAGAAACTATCAGGTTTTCCAAGGTCAACGATGTTCATTAGGTCGAAAAGTCATGATTTTTCATCTGATGCATCAATTTCGAAGCACTTGGACGGATTAAAATGGATGAGATACAAAAATTTTGGCATGTTCATGGATATCTCAACAGTTGTCGAATACTGATTGACAATAACAGAGGCATGTTAACTATTAACAAATATTGGTTACTATCTAATCAATTTCATATTCGAGCCTTGTTTCTTCAATCAAGGATTTTGTGGATTTGCATCCTTTCTTATAAATCTATTCACTTATATGAATTTGCACTTGGCATCTCCTCACAATTGATCTGTACAATCATCATCCTATGTACAAGAAGATCAACCATTTCACCTTGCGCAATCTTCCAACAGAATTTCCTAGACCCCACCCTCTCTGTGTTTCCTCCATCTTGGAAGTCTATAGAACAAGCTTTAGAGAAAATGTATCAGCATGCCTAATAGTTATCAAATTGGTAAGAATTAGAGTCAGACGATGAGAAATATATAGGAATTCAATTAATAATAACACTTGATGGAGAAGTAAATGCTATAGTATGATTTATTCACCATGCAGGCTCGCTATTGTGTCTTAGAAATTGAAAACAATATGATAAAAACTCACCAGCCACTTCGTGTAATACCTATGCTCCAGCACAAACTGATGAAACTCAAATTCACATTCAACAGTGCACACCACAATTTTCTGTGTTAGCAATGAATATTTGATTATTAGGCCACTCCAAGCGTCCCTTGCAGTCTAACATGTTGACTCCGACTACCTACTGCATTCCAACCTCGAGCATGCGCCGAAGAGAATATCACTACGTCATGGGAAGGTCAATAATTGTATAATGAATAATTATTTGTTTCTCTCAAGAACAATTTCTTATTATCTAAGCAATTAAACTGTGGAGAGAATTTGTTACCAGTTAATAAATGGTAATTCGGGAGTAAGATTCCATGAAGTTTGGATATAACGAACAGGTTTGTGACAAACTCATGGAAGTTACTCCTAAAAACATATGTTAATATTGAAAGAATCAGCTTCTAACGAATCCTTTGTTTTCGGTCAACGATTCTTTAACAAAAAACATGGTAGTATTTAATAAGGTATATTGATGACTAGAAGATGGCGTTAATATTCAACGAAGCATACTCAAACAAATCAATTCATTTATCATAACAAAACCTTTCCCTCAGTGATAGTGGATTGTTTTATTGGGATCAAAAGTGACACTTTGTTTGACAAGCGAATTTTGTATTAGCGAGGCGAGAGGAACAAGTTATATAATCGAAATAAATCACTAACACCGTTGAAAAGTTGGCGATCTGGCACTATTTCATAGATATTTTCATGGAAGATGCTCCTCTGAAATATCAACAATGGTTCCTCCATTGGCAGTCCCCGCTGTCATGTATATATCCTTATGATCTGGCAACATGGCACAACCCCTGTTTGCTCTCTCTCTCGCGGTCGAGCTTTACTACATGTTGTTCGTACAATAGTCAATAGATACCGGTTAATGTTTTTGTATGTTCTTGAACAATAAATAAATAGCAAACAAAAGTGTTAAGTTTATAAAAGCCTCTTCAATATCGATCCTCATCGATACACAACAATAACGTATATTACATGGTGGCAGTTAAAAAGTGCGCTTTTTGAGGTTATGTTTTATGTGTTCACTGGAAAAAAGCGGTTGAAAACGACGAAAACGCGCGGTAATAACTGTTTTTGTGTCCAGGACAATCGGAACGTACGAATAAAAATTATTACGGTGAAAGACTCACTAACGAAATTGCCGAAGTGTTTATGCTTGTACCTATTTTGTGAAGTGTAAAAATACCTGTCTATTTGTTAATAAATAATGGGTGACCACAACAGAGCACCAGAGGAACTCAATTTTAAAGGTGATATACCAAACAATTGGAAGCTCTGGAAACAGAAGTTTAACCTGTACTTGCTGGCGAGTGGAAAATCAGAAAAAGCAGACAATGTCAAAATTGCAATACTACTTAATCTATTAGGCGACGAAGGCCTACATATTTACAATACTTTCGAGTATGAGAGCAATGAGGACAGCGGAAAACTGGAAACAATCATCAAAAAGTTTGACGACTATTGTAACCCAGTGAAAAATTTGGTATACGAACATTTCAAATTTTTCAAACGAGATCAACTGCCGAATGAAACGATCGATCAGTTCATAACTGCTTTGAAAAAACTCGCGTCAACGTGTGATTTTCAAGAAAAAGACGTTCTCTTGCGTGATAGACTTGTGCTAGGTATAAAAGACTCAAGAATTCAAGAAAGATTACTTCAAAATGCGGATTTAAAGTTGAATGATGCAATTCAAATCTGCAGATCGATGGAACACAGTGTGGCTACTCAGAAGGAAATTGTGAAATTTGACGGTGCTTCAGTGTGTGCAATAAGATCGGGCTCGGGCAGATGCAAATCGGAATTCAGCGACAGGTGGACAGGTACCTCGACAGGGGCAGGGCCGTCTTCCAGTAAATCCAAGCATGTAGAAGGTGATGAGAGGGGCTTTTATGAGAATAGTGCTAGTACAAGCTACAAAGGTAAAAAATGTAACAAGTGTGGGGCTGGACACCATCCACAAGGTAGGTGCATAGCTGATAATCGTTACTGTAGTAAATGCAAGCAACGTGGACATTATCGGAAATTTTGCAAAAATAAATTCGTGCATGATATCTCGGAACATAGTGAAAACAATGAACATGATGACGAAAATCATGAAAACCATATTGTTTGGACAATAATTGACTCTAGTGTGAACTCTTTCGTGGACTTGAGTGTGGACTCTATTGATTGGCATGAATTTATAAACATTTCAGGTTATGAAACTAAACTTAAGATCGATACTGGAAGCCAAGTAAACATTCTGAATAACAGTGATTTCAATAGACTTGAATTGGGTGAAAAAAAACTTTTGAAAACGTCAGCTACTCTTTCATCATACTCTGGTCATGATATAACAGTTATTGGACAAATTATGTTGAGCTGTCAGTTCAAAAATATAAGGAAAGACTTTCTATTTTATATTTTAAGATCAGATAAACCATGTTCAATATTAGGGTTGCAAGCTGCAAAAAAGTTGGAAATTATCAATATGAATGAACAAAATGAACATTGCATTGGAACTATTGATGCTAATCCACCTAGTTTTCAAAATATTTTGAAAAAACATGAATGTATTTTTTCGGGAATCGGAAAAGTGAATGAAACATATAAAATAACATTGAAAGAAAATGCCATACCACATGTTAGTGGTGCTCGAAAAATTCCCTTAGCGCTCAAAGATAACGTGAAGAAAAAACTAGACCAGATGGTTGCTGAAAATCTGATAGCACCAGTAACTGAGCCAACAGATTGGGTTCACCCGATTGTAATTGCTCCCAAATCAAAATTCCTACATTCGAAAATTTATTCAGTGAGCTCAACGGTGCAAAGTATTTTACTCTTCTTGATGCATCTCAGGCATTCCTTCAAATACCTTTAGATTATGATAGCTCTAAACTATGTACCATTACCACCTATTGGGGAAGATACCGCTACCTACGTCTTCCATATGGTATTTCATCAGCGCCAGAGATTTTTCAACGATTTATTTCCAAGACTCTAGAAGGTGTGCATGGAGTCATAGCATATTTTGATGACATATTGGTGTTCGGAAAAACCTTAGACGAGCACAACGCCCACCTTGAAAAGGTACTTACAAGAATTTCTGAAAGCGGATTAACGCTGAATTTAGAAAAATCAAGAATTTGTGTCAGCACTGTAAAGTTCCTTGGTCATATAATCAGTGATAAAGGTATATCCCCTGATGAGAAAAAGACTCAAGCAATACGTGACATGGCACCACCCAAGAACAAAAAAGATCTGCAACGTTTTTTGGGTATGATCGTATATTTGGCAAAATTTATTCCAAATCTCTCTGAAGCAACTAGTATTTTGAGGAAACTTTTAAGTGACAAAAACGAATGGACATGGTCAACTATTCAGGATAAATGTTTCAATAATTTGAAACTTCTAGTTACTTCCACCCCTGTGCTTTCCTACTATGATCCTAAAAAAGAGGTTATACTATCTGTTGATGCAAGTCCCTATGGTCTTGGTGCTGTGATAGCACAAGATGGACATCCAATAGAGTATGCGTCAGTATCTTTGACCCCAACACAACAAAGATACAACCATATTGAAAAGGAGCTGTTAGCACTAGTATATGGATGTGAACGATTCAACTACTACTTACTTGGAAGGTCATTCCAAATACATAGCGATCATCGACCTCTTATAGGTTTACTCAAGAAACCATTAGAGGATTTGTCACCCAGGCTGCAAAGACTAACAATTCGCCTGTTAAGATATAGCTTTGTTCTCGAGTATGTTCCTGGAAAGAAAATGCAGGTCGCAGATACTCTAAGCCGTGATCCCAATCCAGACAGAATAAACACCGATTATGTGGACACCAATTTAATGGTTCACTCTGTGATTGCCACTAGTGCAGAAAATGAAAGAAAATTAATAGAAGCCATTGACAATGATTCTATCCTATCAAAGATAAAACATTTTTGCCTTCATGGATGGCCAATTCATAAAACCAGCGTACCATCTGCTGTGAAAAAATTTTGGACTATCAGAAATGAAATATATGTTCATAAAGGAGTTCTCTTTTATGAAAAGAGACTGCTCATACCCGAAATTTTGAAAAATGAATTCCTTTCCCTAATACATAAGGCACATCAAGGAGTAGTTTCCTGTAAAAAATTGGCAAACGAAAGCATCTATTGGCCTGGAATATCCACTGATATTGAGACATTAGTTCTCAACTGTCTAACATGTCAACAGTACTCGAAAAGTAATGCTAGGGAACCCTTGAACCCTCATAAAATCCCAAAATTTCCCTGGGAAAAAATCGGAATCGATTTCAAATCATTAGGAAACTTAAATTTTCTAGTGGTTGTGGACTATTTCAGTAAATTTGTTATCGTTAATAAACTAATAAACAAAACTGCCGAAACTGTGATATCCACTTTAAAAAACATTTTTTCTGCCAATGGCTTGCCATTAGAAATATTCTCTGATAATGGCCCACCTTTTGATTCAGGAGAATTTAACAGTTTCGCAAATAAATATGACATCAAACTTACCAAGTCCAGTCCGTATTACCCTCGCTCTAACGGAATGGTTGAAAGGTCAATCCAAACTGTCAAGGGTTTGCTACTCAAGGCAATGAAAAATAATGAAGACCCATTCTTATCAATATTGAGCTACAATGTCACGCCAAAACAAGATGCACCATCTCCTTGTAGCTTACTGATGGGAAGAAGATTGAGGACAACACTTCCAGTTCCCAAAAATATTCTGAAGCCGAAATTTTCCACTAAAGGTATGGAGGAAAAATTGAAAAGTAGCCAACAACAGCAAGCTAAATATTATAATCGCTCAACAAAATCGCTCCCTGAGTTGTTACCGAACCAAGACATTTTGATGCAACAAGGAAATCGTGACTGGAAACCTGCAAAAGTCCTGAGGAAATCTGGACCAAACGACTATCAGGTTCAGACTGACTATGGTGAATACAGAAGAAATCGAATAGACTTAAGACCTTTGAGACAACCGTCAACTAAGCTAGAACCAGAAGAAAAATCATCAAATGATACTGAGAATCGAGCTGAGAATGTACATGGAAATTTCAATCCAACACTACAGGAAATCGAGAAGCTCTCATCAGAAGAACCTCGAGAAGAACCTACTATTGATAAACATAATAATGATATTCCAAACAACATTATTACTCGTAGTGGGCGCGTGGTTAAGCCTCCCACTAGATTAGATTTGTAGTTGTCAAATGTTTTACATTTTTCTTTTTGAAAAGGGACGTGTCATGTATATATCCTTATGATCTGGCAACATGGCACAACCCCTGTTTGCTCTCTCTCTCGCGGTCGAGCTTTACTACATGTTGTTCGTACAATAGTCAATAGATACCGGTTAATGTTTTTGTATGTTCTTGAACAATAAATAAATAGCAAACAAAAGTGTTAAGTTTATAAAAGCCTCTTCAATATCGATCCCCATCGATACACAACAATAACGTATATTACACCCGCGAGATCAAGCCATCGAGTTGAGGCTTCGCACCCCTTCGTGGTCACTTTGGAGACCTGCAGAACATCTCTTTCCAAAGACTCGTTCATCCAACGAACTTCGAAGATCTGGAACACATTGCCAAGAGGTGTTCTTCGAGGCATATTACCTCCAGAAATCCAAAAAGAACACCAATTCCTACCTTATTATCCTTGGTTCTCACAATGTTCTCTGAACATCACAGGATATCCCTTTTCGTGGGAACCAGAACATAAAAAAATAGGAAAAAATTCAATAATCGTTCTTTCAACATCATTCTATTGATTTTATACAGGGTGTCCCATGAGTCATGGATCAAAAGAGGTGGAGTGGTAGGGGGGGTCATTTACAATCAAAATAACCGTTTATGTTGATGGTTCAGAAGTTATTAATGTTTTTTCATTTCTATTTAAATAATTGCTAACAATGAAAATATATCACATTTGTGTTTCTTCTTTTGCTAATTTCAGCCACATGGATGGACCTATTTCCGGAAATAATTTTATGACATGTTTTACTTGCTATCAATTACCTGAGAAAAATATTGTTTTCCTTGATTCATCGAATGGAATATTTAAGTTGGTTTCTTGAATGCCGCTGACAGATTCAAAAACTACCCGACATTAGAGGAAGTTGCCCATTGAATACAAATTCCGAAAAGGTATGACATAAAGGGTTATTCGAAACAGCCTTCTTGTTATAAATTCTCCTCAGATAGGTCGCATTTTTAAGAAAAATTGAATATTTTTCTAACCATCAACAATTAGATAACAACATATACCGTTAGTTTGAATACTCATGACCTCCTCTACTACCCCACTCATTTGATCCGTCACTTATAGGACACCCTGTATATGATGCCAACCAGGCGCCATACTGATTTCAACCTGAGTTGGATTGCCTGATAGGTACACTGAAATGAAGTTGTTATCACTCAGAAATCTTATTTTCAATCTGGAGGCATTTGACGTTGAACCCAATAATAATATCGCCTGTGGCGCATTTTCACCGTATGAAAATTACTGAAATGACGCCCCTGATGACGGCACGTCGAAAAACGTCTAAAGCCTCCATCTCATGTTGTTTCTACACGACACCTCGCACGGAAAAAAATGGTCCAAGTAAAAGGTTTTCCTGACTTGTTTTGTATCGGGATAAAAAAAATAATACCTATTCCAGAAACAATTTAATTCAGCCTCTAGTAAAATGATAATTCTGAACGCATGAACTTGTAGCTATAATTTCATCCACCTATAGCAAATAGTTTTCATCTTAGATAATTCACTCTGTATAGCCACAGAAAAACATTTTATAAGCGCTGGTGAAGTGTATTTCAGACTTTATTAACTTCGAGTTTCTGAAAAGGATATAATAACTACAGAAACTCGTGTTACAAGCACAATACAATTGTTTATCTGCGGTACAACCTAATATTCCTACGGTAATACAACATGTTCACCTGCCCAGTAATCGGGAATAATCGTCGCCCTCTCGTGTTGTATATCCGAATCCATCAGCGTCACTACTGTCACTAGCGTCAGTTTCGTCGAGACTTCGTGAGAGTATGTTCAGTGTGAGGATTTGGTGCGCGTGGTTAATCGAAAAATAATTTCTGGTGTTGTATTCATTATATTATGCTGAGGAAATATGACTCATCACCACGAGAGGTATAGAAGGTGCCATTCAGAATCCATTTTGGGGGCGGCCGAGAGTTTATAGACAACCAATAGTGCTTCACTTTCTATCGATCTGTTATCCACTTAGAAAAAGTTTATCATTGTGTAGAAATGACGTTATTCATAGTAGTGAGTCCGAAAATAAAACTCCTTCATGTATTTTGCTGATGATATGTAGGATGAATTGACATTATATAGTAGGATTCCTGTTCAATTAAAAACTGGTGGAAACCTACATTTTTCGTTTCCTTTCCTCACTGAATCATTTTTTTTTTTATTTCTCACAACGTTCATATTTTTTTACGAGTAACTGTTCATCAATTCATCTGAATAATGTATTGAGACAACCATTCAACAACGTATAGAACAGTGCCAATTATGATTTCAAACAGAAATATATCAATTTTATTAATTAGCCGATGGCCACCCTTATGGTACACTCGGAATCCTATATTATTATAATAATTGTCACATAGAAAACATTTGCAAGATATGAACTGAACCAGTGCTTTCTTGGTGACATTGAATCATTATTCATTTCATGGTGAATTGAAAATGTATTGTAAGAAAATAAGGCATGATACATTACAAATGATTCAAATGATCCTTGTTTGATTGATGCCAAGTGAATAAGGAGTGAAGACATGAAGAAAGTTCGACTGAGTCTGGTGTATCCGGATAACAAAGATGGGATGAAAGCTATCCAAGGTAAGACATTATAGATGAGGCCAAGTGAATCAAGATAATTATAGTTATTGAAATAAGCACCTAGCCAATAATGTCGTTGCATAACTCCAAGTGAAAAGTACACTACCCACAAGTGAGGTATTCTATGAGGCCAAGTGAAACAAGTCACCTATACTTATCGAACTGACCACCTATCCAATGATTCAGTTGTATAACTGCAAGTAAAATGTACACTAAGGCCAATAAAACAAAAATTCTGTCCCTAATGGAGCGTTTAATATCAGTAGGTTACATGTGTTCCTGAAATCACATTAATAACAACAAGTGATCAGATTCAGGAATATCATTTTTCTTGTGGCTGATGAGGCGAGTACTTGTCCCATATAGTATGCAAATTTTTACTTGGTAGTATGCAAATTTCACTAGATGTTATTGAAGTTTTTTTTCCGTGCGACGTTATTCCTCCATTTCCATCAAGTTTCACTCGTAATCCCCGTCCAATGCACCTTGTTCACCTATTGTCACTCATTCCAGCTTTCATTTTCTTCTCACTCCCATGGAGGGGAAAAGCACATTAGATGATTGCTCTATTTCTTTCATTAGATGAGTGAAATGCCCCTCGATGTACAGAGCTCACAAAATGTATCCGTATACTGGGTGTCCCAGAATGTTGAACAGCATCTTCATCTCGACGGTAAAGCGCGAAGAGAATCTCAGGTAGTATCAATCATTATCAATTCAATTTGAGAATGTGAATATCAGTTATAGTTCGGAATCATCGATTGAATTTGAAAATGCGTCGATTATCCCCTTAATAACACAAGATATCCATTGGATTTCCGTTTTGTGTCCATTATGTGTCCATCAAGGCATCAATGGACACATTCTGGGCAACCATAGGATATCCACGCAGCAACCCTATGGATGTCTAGGAATAAAAGTAATCCATATAGTGTCCATTCAATGTCCTCTCTGATGATGTTCCTCAACACAACGTCTAACTCATGAACATATAGAATGATTTCTAATGGACATCAATTTGCAATAGTTCATACAAAGGCCATATGATGTATATATTGTTGCTTTTTCGTCTTGGGAATCATCGGGTTCGTTCGGTTACTTCGCTGACCACAGGGTGAGGCGTCTAAGAGCCAATGAACTCAATGTAAACAACTGAAAAGGATCCTTTGTGAACGACGAGTAAGGCAAAAATATTGTTCAGGCAACCCGCAGTGGTTATGGATACCTATCTCTTTCAATCTTATGTTGGCTAATAGAAAACGCTCGCATTACCTATTTGAAATATCTTTTCGTTTTTCGCTTTCATTCAAGAATGAACGTGATTGAATTTGAATATGCATTCAGGGAAAAGTATTATGTTGCATTCAATTATCATTCAAATTTTAATATCGATTTTTTCATTGACTTAAAAGTGAAATTCGATTCACACTCCTACAGGATGAGGTAGTCAAATGAATACAGAATCCAAATTATGTATTCTCATTTGAATATCACAATTACAGGTATACAGGGTGAGCAAAGCTCAATGTCTCAGCACCATCAAAAGAAAAAGAATAACGATAGAAAAAATTTGAAAAGAGGTTACCTAAAGTCTGAGGTCTATTTTATGCCTTTTTTTCGAGAGTACCTATTTTTTCATAAACAAGTACAATGTTTGGACGAATTGTTTCATTAGAGATGAATATATGTGTCGCCCAGAATGTACCCTTCATTTTTTTTTCTGGAGGAGGAGAAGCTTCAAAGGCAAAGCTGAAGAGACAATATGATATATCTCTTGAGTTTAAAAATTTGAACTTGTCGTTTGAACCATCAAGATGTGTTTTAGTACCTCATCAAGATTGTCATTCTCCTTTTTACTCTTTGTTACAGTGTTTTCATTTTTGTTTGCAACAAAAAAGACCTTCTCGAATGAAACAGTTTGTGAGATTCATTATCAATAATCTGCGGAACTTGTGAACAGGAAGTTGTAGGCAAATCAATTGCCATATGAAAAACGTCCTCCCTAAAATCCAAGTCATGAACATTCACACATACATCCACAGACACATCCTGAAAATGAGTTACTATTCAGTTTTTTCAAGAATCTAAACAATTTTCAACTCACCCTTGAGGGACAATTTCTGTTTGTCTTGCTTGTTTGGCATCCAAAGGCAACACAATATGAATAACCATTGTTCATTACTTCAAAATCACAAACATTTTCGACAACAATCAATTCACATCAACAAATTCAGTCCTATTGAAGAAACAAAACACGCCAAATATAAGGATATTTCACAAAACAAAAAAATAATGAAGTTCTGTAGTGACTTTTTTGTCTGTCAAGATAAAAAAAATAGATCTCAAGCACTCCAATTATTGGATGAAAGAAAATGTATACACCAATCCGCCATTGAACAACACGAGTGTCTTAGAGACTGGTTACCGTAACACAAGTTATTGTAAGAATCTGTTTCATAATATCTGTATGTGAACGAAGAGTGTTTTGTGATACTATTCCACTTGAAGAATGAATGAGTCACTCATTCAAGTGTATGATTGTCTATTATTCCATTCTGATCGGGTTGATTTAGATGTTCAAGGATTCCAACATCAGAACTAGCCTGAAATTGAGTGCTTATCAATTCATATAATAGTGCGAAAGTGAACTTGAAAAATTCGTTCAGATCGATTGTATCAACTCTACCAAACAGGGATGATAGAAGGTAGTTTCCATGACAACAACATATTACAATAATCTGATATTGTGTTCTTGATTGTACTCATGTATTTATTGACCAAATCGTCCTATATGAATGTACATCATATATGGATATGCTATGGATGTACAGTGAGAATATTCATTTAGAACTTCTTATAGACGTCCGAAAAGGTGGAAAGTGAATGTCCAATGGATGCCCATATGCAGTCCAGTGTTCGCATTCTAGTTGTTCATTGGATATCCAGATTATCCAGACGAGTCTGTCCAAAGGATGGATGGACTAACTTGTGTTATTAGGGTCTTCAAATGAGTCAATCTTATTCTGAAGATCATAGAATGAACTCAAAAATATTCATAAGTATAATATCACGATGTTACGATAATTCTGTCGATTATATGTCCACGAATGTATCGCCGAGCAACGGCGCAGCCCCCTTCATTCTTCAGAAAAACCTGTTCATTAATTTCTTATTGGAGAAATATGTATTCAATGTGAATATGACGATGGTCATCGGAACCATCGATTACAATTACGATTATTATTTTAGTGAAATATTTGTCATTTCTGATGTTGAATGTTTCTCACGACTCTGTTTTTAAAAACTTTTCTGAGTCCAATACATGTACCTCTCTCCTTCATCCCTCTAATTGTTTTATGAACAATATGTTCCTTATCTTCTTGGTAATTGGCAAGAGTCTAACTGGATATAGTTAGTATCTCATGAACATTGAAAAAGAATAGAGAACTTCTTCTTCAACACTCTGAGTAACCAAAAATTCAAATTATGGCAACCAACATTTTAACTGAACATGTCCCCTAGATGAGGTGTTACATGATTCAAACTATTCAAAGTGTGGAGATTACTTGGAGTTTTCCTTCTTGCACTCCAATTTGAGCAAACATGGACTTCCACCAGAGATTATATAATTCAAATAGATTCACGAACCGTTTCAAGTTTTCACGAGATTTTACAAATATACGACTGGTATTCTAGCAACCCTGTTCCATTGAAGCATCATGAATACGATTTTTTGGAACAGGTGCGAATGTTCCTTTTTCCATTTCGTTCGTGCCTAGTTTACCGTCCCTTCTCTCCGGGGTCGCTTGAGACCCTTCACGAAATGATTTAATTCCCTTTTCGGGGGAGTACAACGAAACATAAGAAGGTTTATTTCGCTCGGTGGTCGTATTTTGTATGCTCCTCAGATTTGAAGGGGAGAGGTGGAAAGGTGCAGAGAACTTTATGGACACCTACAGCATAATGGAAATTGGGGGAGGATAGATTTATTCTATATTACTTGCCAATAGCATGTTCCAACCTTTGTGAGCGATGAATAAAACAGAGTTGGGTGAGATAACACAAATGGTGATTTGAAATATTGAAGGAGGTGAAACCTATAACGATCCTGAATAATGTTGTTTCGAATTTTTGTTGTCTCAATAAACTGTCTGAAAATAATTTCGATTTGTGGCGGAAAATCAGGAGACCGATTGGAATATGAACAAGGAACTTTTCTAGGAAAGCTATACTTTCACAGGGCAGAATCCTATAAACAGCATATTCATGCACGACGTTATTGTTAACACTTCTTTGAGAAAAGTAATGAATATATTCCAAAACTCGATTGCCTATTACTTTTGTCGTTTTCATAATAAGACCTCCTGAATAATATTTGCATAGAGACTAATATCACGAATTCAATGATACCAAGATTGATGGAGATATGACTCAGAAGCAATAAAATATGTTCAACATATTGCACAAGTTGTCTCTAAAAGATCTGCACTCTGAGACTAAAATAATTTACGAGGATCCAATTTCACCTCAGTCCAGATGTTGACAGTTCCCGAAATACAGAGTTTAATATTAATTGGTTGATCAAGCTCTTTCGCAAAGATTGATGTAAATAAACGCATGAAACATAAATCGAATGACATTTTTTTGAGGTCCTTATATGAGATATCCCACTCATCAGCTACTTTTTCTGAAAAATCATGATACCGCAAACAAGACTTTCATAGTCTGCTGCTTTATTGATGTATACAGGGCGAAACTTAGACTGCTAATCGTGTACCTAGGTGACAATAATCAGAAAACACTCTGAAGAACCTTTTATTTTTCATCACCACTTACTAATCAGGTCCACAGCATTCATGTTTCATGTATATTGTATATTGTTTATTATTGGTGAATTTCCAATGGTGGTAAATTCAAGGTGAATATGTGATTTTTCGATGTGGTGAATGTATCAATTCATTCACGGATCCTATTGATAGAACACTACTGAAAAACTAAGAATCATATATAATTTAGAAAAGCACAATGCCTTCAGGTTCTGAATATTGAATTCATGTACAAAATACTACTTTATCCTTCAAAACTTCCAACAACCTCAGGAGTTTGTGGGATCACACGTTGAAAGGTAAGACCCCCGTCATTCCTTGCTCGCACAAGTCTCTTGAAGACTTCTGAGGGTTGATCGCAAGGGGGCAAACGAATGATGGACAAGAACAATTTTTGAAAAATTTTTTTCAGTTCATTAGTCAATACTGAGGACCCTTTACCTAATTTTGATAAATCTGACGGCTACTTATTAAAATGCTCTAAACCTAATTGTATGGTGTGTTATATTGAGCAGACGAGTCGCAAATTCAGAACTAGAATACCACAACAATATTGATTTTGAGAAAGATTTCATCGGTACCGATTCGGTATTCCCCAATCACATAGTTAATGAAAAACATTCCTTCGATCCAAATTTGAACCTCAAATTTTTACATTTTCATCAAAAAAGCAAAAACTCAACCTGTTTGCATTGGGAAATTTTGATATCCATAAGACCTTGAAGAATCCTGAAATGACATGTATCAATGAACAGACCCACTTTGACTGTTTTAAGCTTTTCAACTCTCTTACATTCACCTAAACATAAAAATCTCTTATTTTCACTGAATTAGACTGATTCAAGAATCATGAGTTTGTTATTGCTTCCATCTCCATTCTTATATTCTCTCCATCTCTATTCATATTTGATGTTCTATGTCACCCCTGACACTTCATGTCAGAGTCATGCCATTCGTTTGATGTTTGATATCTCTATTTCTCGCCTGTCGTAAACCTTCGGTTTGATCAACAAGAACTATAAGATGGTCGTTAAATTTTGAATTTGATTCTCATTGGATATTGCACCATGACGTTTCACAAACCAGGCCCCTAACATAGGTGGTCCGCAATAACTGCGGTCCTTCTTTATTATTTTCTCAACTATATGTATTTGTGAAAGTTTTTTGAATTTATGTTGTAATATGTGGACATAGTTTATCCTTTCAGAACAGGTGAGTCTTTTTGAACAGTCGTTGTTGAAATGTTTGACTGACACATCTGTCTATTATCTCTTACTTTAGTGCTCCTATGTAACTGAAAGTTGATGTAGAAGATTTGACGCTTCGAAACATGTCCCTTAATTTCATCACAATAAAGTATAGTTTTGATGGATTATAGACTGTGAAAATTTCGTCCTCTTCTATTGCCTTCACTCCACTGTGAGATGGATCGCCTCAGACGGTTCAATTTTACCAATAGGTTGGAATAAAGCTGATGCGCATTATTGCCGTGTTTCTCAAGAACTAGGTAGGCTATGAATTTCTGCTTGAGGTTCCGTGTGTTTCATTCACATTCGTATCCAAATAGGCGAGATATCCCGTAGGGAAAAGGGAAATAGGAAACCCTGAACAATAACTATAGAGGGCACCGCCCAGTATCACTATACCTACAACTGAAGCTTCAAAACTTTGTTATTCCTCGATTTATTGAATTTTAATTTTGTCTGGAGAAGTTATTCTCAGTAGATGTTGCAACAAGCTGCTGTTTCATACATAATCAGATCTGACTGATTTATTGATCACTGAAACTCGTCGTAACTTATCTTCACACTCAATCAAGATCTCAATATATTTTCCTGAAAAACCCCTCAGGGCTCCCATTGCCAAATGCTGTGGAAATCATGCGATATGATTAGGTAAGAAAGCGGGAGATGCAAGAAAACATAATGACCTAAGAATTTCATCACAATAGCAAGTCAAAGATTTCCTTGGCAATTCCAACCAAACAAAATTTACGACGCTGATTATCATAAGCAGGAGAAGTCTCAAGTCATCAACAAGATTCTCAATGTTGAATCTGGAATTGAAAGAAAATCTGGAGAAGGTTTAAGATCAAAGGAGAACAGAAAATAATGCCAATAATAGATCCTCTCAGACTCCTCATAGACCAGGAGGCCACAACGTGTAAATGTGTCTGATTTGTTCACACGCAGTAGTATAAAAAACACCCCAATTTCCAACTTCCACTACACACTATACATATAAGTTCGCCGAATTAAAATCGTGAACTAAATTAGGGTGAGGGACTCGTGGGTAAAGTGGTATCAAGAAACCCGGGATATCCGGATATCGACTCATCAGTCACTCACACCGTTCGGCGTATGTCGCAAGTTACTGTAATTAAAAAAAAGTTTGGGTGGACGGCATTATCGAACTTGTAGGGTGGACACGATTCGCATCAGTTCCCAAGTAATTTTCAAAAAAAAATTTTAGTGCACTGATGTTCGACGTTCTTGAAACTTGAAATATGATCGTCGAACATGTTGGTTGGATCGATGACCAACCACTCTGGCGTACTTTTGGTATAATCATAATACCAGATATAAGCATATAACATTGTACCTTATTGAAAAAGGTTAAAAAAAAAGCGAATTCATAGGAATATCTCATTTCAATTCCCTTCCAAGCAACATCAGAGACCTGCCGTTAGATCGTTTGAAAAAACAAAATCAACCACTTGAGTGGGTTGATCCATGACAATTATAGACAACCAGTGCTATTTCAATTTCAATTGATTTAATCACTTTTACTTTTTTTATGTTCTGGTTCCCACGGAAAGGGATATCATGTAATTTTCAGAGAACGTCCTGAGAACCAAGGAAAATAAGGTAGTAATTGGTGTTCTTCTTATATTTCTTGAGGTTATATACCTCGGAGAACACCTCCCTTAGCAATGTGGTCCAGAGCCTCGCTGTTCGTTGGATAAACGAGTCTTTGGAAAGAGATGTTCTGCAGGTCTCCAGAGTGACCACAAAGGGGTGCAAAACCTCAACTCAACGGGTTAATCTCGCGGGGACTGCCAATGAAGGAACAATTGTTGATATTTCAGAAGAGCATCGTCCATGAAAATATCTATGAAATAGAGCCAGATCGCCAACTTTTCTACGGTGTTCCAGAGAAGTGAGTGAGTTTGTGAGCGAGGCATCACCCATGAGATGAATTGCCCTTTTTTGTTATTAGCTCTTGGTCTAGATTTCAAAACTTTTCTAGCATGATATAAAACTAGGATCAGAAAGCTCTCTAAATTGAAAGTGGTCAAAACAATCCGTTAATAAAAATCCTGCAGACATTGGTATACTTACCTATATTGCATTTCCACGAATCCATAAATCCTTCCATTTATTTTTGATGCTCTATTGGGTCGATTCCTCATAACGCAAATTCATCTCGTTACTCACACAACATTAACTTTTTAGCGAACGGTTTCAATAAATGCCTATTCTCCATAGTTATATGGAATGAAAGTTAAATATCTCGGAAAATTCTGGATTGCAGTGTTCCTATCAAACTCTCACGGATAATTGGGTTTCCTTGAAGGAATCATGATACCGTTTTCAGGAAATGGATCGATATGGAATGCTCACACAGGGTATGATGAATGACCTTTTCAGTTCAGTAGCAATAAAAACGTCTTATGAACAAAATTCGATTGGTCGAATTTACAGAGAATCAATGAGTTTTGGAGAGAACTGAGACCAAATTAGGAGATTGTATTCAAAATTCCAAAACTTGCGAAATAGGAGTATAGATGAAATGTTAGTACCAGTAGACGAAATTTTCCTATATTGTGAAAAAAGCGTTCTTTGTTGGCTTTCCCACGTGAACCATTATCTGAGCATAACCAAGTGGAGAAATACCCTCGGAAATACCTGTTAAAACTTCACAAACAATGCGATTTCCACAAAATTCGCTAACACAGTAGCTTTGTCAGGTGAAATACTGGTACAATGAAATAAACCAACCTTGGCTTGCCCAAACTTACATAGTATATCCTACTTTCACAACTCCAAGGATCAGAATTACCTGTGAAAAGGTTCGATAAACCTTTATTTTCCGAAAATAGGCACAATATCTACATTTACAAGGTGTAACGGATTAACTTGAAAAGAATGATAGCAAATACATACAGGGTGTTCAACCAGTAACGCCTCGGTCTCTAGAAGGCTAACCACTCATCTTCTTGGAATTCTTCCTCCCTAGGAAGTTGCATGTCAACATAGGCTACCATTTAAAATCATTTCTAAACATACAGGGTGTCCCCAAAAACCATAGAACACTGAAGTTAAACTTTTTTCTATCGAACACCCTATATATTATTTCATTTTCATATTCTCCCTCTCTAATCCTTCAGATTGGAAAAGTATCATATATATAAGTTTAGGCAAGCCAAGGTTAGTCTATCTCATTGTGCCATTATTTCACCTGACGAAGCTACTATGTTAGCAAAACATCTCGTTTGTGAAATTTTTACATTTGCTAAGAATTCTCATCAAGTAAGGGCTAAATCAACTCAACATTTGAAGAAGTACCTACCTATCAAATCTGTTATAATGCTCAAGTCGAGTCGATTTATTGAAGAAAGTGAGCTGCCATACTCTAGTTTATTAACCTCGACATCTCTTTCACACATTCAATTTTATCTGTTCAACCTTCATTTATAACGCTGTACAATGTTTATATATGGTATTAGAGACATGGAAATCAATTGGTTTGGATTCCTGCAATTTTATTTGTTGTATAATTGCAATCAATGAATTCGAGAGAATGATTTGTCTCCATCTGTCCTCACAAATGGGCAGAAGTCTGATAATGACCAGACGAATCCAGTCAATTTCTACTCAACTTAACACTTTGATAACATATTCTTCAAAAATTTCGATGGGAAACCTATACTACTCATTGGAATTCCGAACAATCTTGTTAAAAATGTGTAATTAAAATAAATTAAATCTTGACTACATCGTCGTTTGAACTGGTACCCTGAAGGGTGAAGATGATGTTGCAGGTGGCTGCTTTATATCCCAATCCCCTATGTAATAATGGACATTTACGAATATTGTATAATTGTATAATGAATTTCGAGAGAAGATAAAAGGATACCTCCAAGTTATGAACATACGTATGAATAAATGGTTATCAACATTGGGACCGTCGAGACGGTGGTCGTTCTCCAGATGAAGCAGCACAAACTTGGTGCAGTTCCCAGTTCTTTATGCAAGAATTGCGGCACATGCACAACACAAGGTGAAGGAAAATTTCAGGAGCAGGAAAATCAGTGGTAGGAGAGTGCTTTGTAGACCAGAGTTCTCAAGTCACTTTGTAAAAGTGTATTTTTTTGGAAACTGTTCAAGACATCTCAGATTCTGGCCATGGACCTTTGAGGGTTCGTTCCAACTTTTCGGAAACTGCCTGGTGTCAACAGGAAGCCCTGCAGTCAACCACCTTCAGCTTATTAAAGTTCCAAAGTCATAGTTTTTTGAGTCCTTCCTGCAAGATGCAAAAAAAAACGATACACCTAAGTCAAAATTAGGGAATATCAAATTTTCAGTTATCTCATCAGATTGCTAGAGTGAAACTTCGTGGTATAGTTCCGCATATAATCATAATTATTTTCAACCTTGCAAATTAGTGTGTAAGTTGTTGAAGAAGAACTTCAGGTGATCTCAATTTTACTTTCATTCATCCACTTGTTCTCTAATATATCACATCAGTGTCGAAGACGACAAGTATGCATACGGTACGATTGAGCAAATTGCAAAAACTATGAAAATGAACATCAATTACCCATTATCAAAGAGATGATGTCAATGAATATGCATTTGAGAAGTAAACAGGCATTGTGGTATCTAATTCTCTTTATCGCTGAATGTTGAATTTTTGTACAACCAATGACGTTTCAGTGATCTTTGGAAAATAGAAAATACTCACTGATCCTCCAATGCTGTGAAACCTAATTCAATTTTGATTCACATACATCCATGCAGAATATAATGCAATACCAGCACAATCAAAGTGTTACATACATATCATATGACGCAGTAACCCAGTAGATAAACCTATTTCTCATGCCGCTGATCAAAATTTCGAAAAACTGTTGAAATTTACAAATCGGGCAAGGAGATTAATGAATATATAGGGAATTTCGTTACCTCAACATAGAGGGTTTCGTCATCTCGGGCCCTCTCACAGATATAGCCATAACTCCCGAGTGATTCACTTCTGGGCTCACGTTCATATAAATTTCTTTAAATATTTCTGTTCCTAAAATCTGTGGTTGAAATCTCTTCATGTGATTACGGGACACCCTGTCTAGTCATTCGTGAAGTCCTAAAAATCACTCTTACTCTTTTCCGAAAAGAGCTCATATCAGATATATAACATCAAGGCAAAATATTGATGTATATGAATAATATGTTACTCTTCTTCTTCTCTCTGGGTTTATTGGATTTCTGTCTCTTTTCGGGAACAATTTCTCCAGATCAGGTAATTGATTTTTTTTTCAAGAATATATATTCCGACTCGCCGCATGAGACACCGATTGTCTATCACTATGCCCTGAAGCCGAATCCTCAATGTTCATAATATTCGATCGTTTATACTCCTCTTATCCAGCAAATCCGTTGCTGACCCGGCCTGGTTACCGGCGTAGAGATAATGGAGCACGTTTGACTCCAAGTATGGCCCCCTTATCCGATGAATCCGTCATCATCCGGCCTCTATACCGGCGTAGAGATAAAAAAGCCTGATATTTCTCACATACACTTATTAAACTTCACATTAAATGTTGGATTTCGATCCAGATCAGGTAATTAGAAAAGTTTGGGACGTGCACACACATTAACCTGACTTTTGCCCTAGAGACGCCATGTTTCTCCTACCGTGGCCAATAGTCGAATCCTCCTGTGTTACTATAGAAGCTATTTGTTTTGTTGACGATTGATAAAGATATCCTTATATCTTTAGGCACTGCCGATAATAAAATCCAATTATTAATAGCTCCTTTAGAATTTTTTCCATTGTCTGAATCATCTAATTGTATAGTCAAAATATCATCTGCATGTGCCAGTCATGTTCTGATACTGACGGTCAGAGGGTGAGTGGCTGTCAGTTTATCTACCCCTTTCCATTAATAATATCGTTTCCAACGGCCTCGAGTGAGTCAGATGAGTTGGAATTGATGGAGTTGTTTTGATGGGGAACGGAAAATTGCGATTATATACTCTTTTCGCGTTATTTCTTCATCGTTGGTTATGGTTCATCAGGATTCAGTGATAATCGCATGTCAGACTAATGAAATGTCTGATTCAGAGATTCATGACGCGGCTGAGCAAGTCTGCCATCCCACGGTTCGTAACCCAACTGTACTGACTTCAATCCTGTTAAGTTTGTTCAAAAGATAGGGGTAAGGTAACAGTTACTCGCATCGAACTGATAATTGAAACGAATGATGGGGGAAAAATTATGATGGACTCTTGGAAAGTCCCTGTCGATTCTACATCTGCAAAAACAATAAATTCGAATTGAAGGTTCGCAATACAGTTTTTTATTTCCCTCGTTTAGCTTGACAGACATAGTTCTATCATAAAAATAGGTAACAGTTACATTGTAGATCATGCAATCAGCAATAAAAACTTGTTCAAAACTTTTTGGCTTATGAAGTTATGTTATATATATGTTATGATCAATGATTTTTCTAATATCTGGTACAGTTATATAAGCAACCATCTCGGATTTGATCACATCACAATCCAATATGGTGGACTTCCAGTTTCTCCGGAAATGCCAGCAACTTTGTTTTTCCATTGAAACACCCTGTATATTCCAACACACACTATTTTATTACTAACCAAACCAATTTCGTACACCTCGACATGTGCTTCGCTAACTATGTGTTAACATCAGGTGAAGACTAAAACTAAACGTTCTAAACTAGTGTGCTACTTATATACTAGGTATATGTCCACCCAGCCGTGGAGGACAATAACCGCTAAGTTGATGTTGAATGGTTGAGTTTACATGTTAACTTTGGTCTTATATCACAAAAATATACAAAGGGCTAAATGGGATAGGTCCATTATCCTTATTCATTACTCTATAATTATTCTTGAATATCTCTAAGCTTTTATATGCATCTTATTTCCTTACATCATTAACTTGCTTAACTTATTTGAGGTTATTGATATGTCTGTCATGATTGTGATTGAACATCTGTTTGACTATATGATTCATCTAACCTACCATATTTCAAATGTGCTAAGTGTTCTTTGAATCTCGTTTCTATGTGACGCCTAGTTTGGCCTATATATGTTTCATCACAATCATAACAACTGATTCCGTATATTCCTGACTATTCAAGAATGTCCTCCTCATCTCTTGGATAACCTTATGCATTGACTAACTTTGACATACACTGATAAACGCTTTCAAAACCTAAGTCTTCGAAAACCATATGAAGTCCTCTTGTGTACTTGGAATTGAACGGAATTGAGATTTTCTTTGGATTGTTTTTATCCGATTGTAAATTAGAATTTCTAAGTTTTAACTCAAATTCATGTTTATGTAGTAGTATTCTTACTTAGTTTAGTTTCGATAGCACTAACCATGAAGATTATAATTTATTTTAAAAGTCTGCTGCGTAACAGAAATAGTGGTTTTTCTGAGACTTTCTCCTTATAATAGGTTACGAAATTTTCACTAGAATAATTTTTTGATAGGACGTACCATTTCTTCAACACCTAGTTGTGATGTTTGACCCAAAATATGGGAGTAACAATGAAAGAATAATTTGAGAGATATCATGGTGGTTGAACCCTATTAGGGAAAAGTAGGTGCTATTTTCATTGTGCAGACTTTCAAATTCAAACTATCGAAACTGAACAGAAGTATCATTCTCAGGGTAAAACGATATCTTCATGTCTGCTAGTCAAACTGCAAAAAAATTGCATAGATGGAAAAGTTGAGGAAAGGAATGCCTATTTACCACGCCCCTGATACAAATTTCCAAATCGGGCATCAAAAGTATCATACATGTATAGAATAATATTATCTCAACATAAAGGGTTTGAGAAATATTTACAAAAAACCATCTGTAACTTCCCAGGTGGCCATCACAATATTTTCTCCTGGGATCTGCGGTTGAAATCCTTCTATGTAATTTCGGGATACCCTGAGCTTTTGGCATGTTGCGTCACACAACCAAGTAGGCCATTCACCATAATTTTTAAAGCATAATTCAACGCTGGTGTCAAATTATGTTTTCCATATAATGCCAACTTTCTGTGAGACTAATTCTGGGAACGAAAATATCACGAAAACATTGCAGTTCATAAGATTCTGACACGATTTGATTTTTTCTATAGGAATGTATATATGTCTTGAGTTCGCAGAGTTTTATTGTATCAGTTGGTGATTCGGAAAGATAATTCATCGATGGAGACTCTCAACTCAGAAACAAACACCATTTCAATCTTCTTAATGGATGTATTGTATTCGAACTCAGACGTAATAAAAAAAGTTGCTCGGCTCCTTCAGTGAATTGATGGCTCTGAAAAAGGAAAAATGAGGAAAAAAGCAGAAAAAGGTAATACATCAATCCATTTGAGTTGAAGAATTCAAGTAATGGACAATCATATAATGGGACAAAATAGGATATGTAATACATGATTACATCGCCAGATGAATTTCTCTTGATTTAAATAAGGTGACCTATAAATAAATATAGTATACTCTTCCATTCATTGAGTGGTGATCAGGGGACGTTAGATTTGGTAGTTTTCATTCGAAATTGCGTCATTCTCATTCTTGATCAAATACGAAAATATAAACACAATATATCACAAGTATATTCACAAATTTAGAAATGTATGAGATTCCTCAGATATCACTTGTCTTAATGATTAAAGCATTTTTGAACTCAACCACATCTTTCGTACTTCCATGACGTTTTTTTTTTAATTTTTCAAACATAGTCCGGGCCAAGTCGATTACCACATATCAATTTTTTTTTTTCTCTTTTGATAAAAGAATTCATTTTTTTCCATTATCAAACATAGCTCTCTTGTTTGGTCTTTTCAGCCTTGATTACCTATATATCTGTCTTCAATTTCATTTTATACTGGGTGGCTACGAGAACCGTGACGCCCCTGTAACTTGAAATGAAATCATGAAATTCGAAAGGTTCAGATAACTTATTTCGCATTCACTGAATATTTACACATTATACAACTTTCGATTTTCAAATGGGACCCCCTGTATACAAGGTGAATCTGAATAACACCGAAAAAATTCAAGAAGTGATTCCTTGTGATATTTCAGGAAATGAAGATCCTATATACATGTGTCCTAACTTGCTTCGTTCTCGAGATACAGGGTACTTAATAATTTTTTCATGAAAAATATTTTTTCTATTCATTTCTCAATTGTCTTCGCATCAGTTCCAATAAAACGTTGTGGTTTCGTTAGTAGTAATATAAAGCTTCTTCCAATGCAATTAGATTCGGAATAATATTTCCAGTGGCGTCACAGTGGGTAAATTCATCGATATTCATGGTGCATGAATGTCATTGTACACCACCGGTTTTTCTTAGTTTCATACTCTTATTAGATTTAGAAAAATAGTCGAGATGACCAGATAGTGATTCACACGAGCCCTGAGTCTCGTCTTGTCTCGCGTCTCGTACGAGAGTCTCGCAAATGTATCGCAATTTCGTCATGCATAATCCTGTTCCAGTCTAGTACGAAATATTCACCTTTACCCACTTTTCAGGGATAAGGGAAGTAGGAAGAGAATATTACAACAAAATTAACATTATTAATTGAAAAGTAAGTAATTTGGTATGTACATACTTATATCGTACATCTGAACAAGAAAAAAAAACATAGCATTATATATTCGAAAGTTATAAAAATACGTATATTCTTAACAAATAAACAAAACCAAGACAAAACAAAAACTTTTTTCCAACATTATTTTACTTATTTGAGAAATAGGTATCTGAGAAAATAGTTATTTGTTTCACTGGGCAGAAAAGTAGTCAATCTACATTTGCTGCTGTGTGAAACATAATAATTTCTCTCCAAATGATGATATAAAACCAATTCTGTGTAATTTTTTTATTGAAAACTTCTTCATTTTGTGTTCACCCAATGTCAGTGTCAATTTTTAATCTTTATAACTAATTTCATCAGAATTTCTTGGAACGTTCCATGGCAACAAACTTTTTCTGCCTAGTCAGTGAAAGTACTTCTTTTCTGCCTGCTAAGCGGCAGGAAAAAGTCCCTATCCCTGCCGCTAGGAGAAAAAACCTTAATTAGTCAGATCAGCTTTCACGATCGAAAGTTTTTGTTTTCACCCAGTCGTTAAGACATAACAAACATTGTGCAGATTCCTCAGATGTTTTCCTATAGAATTCTTTCTAAATATATTTTATTATGAATGAAATTCCCAAGTCTGCAGTCGCCACGCAGAAATATTTACTTACGAGACTTTCGCACGAGACACGAGAAGTCTTGCACGAGACTCGAGACGAGACCAATAAAAGTCTCGTCTCGTCTTGTCCGAGTCTCGTCTCGAGTCTTGTCTCAGAAACGAGACAATACCATGCGAGACTCTCGAAAACAAGACTCTCGCGGGTACCACTATGACCAAAGTATTTCGCGCTCGAGTTGCAAACAAAACATTTTTTACAAACGAAAAAAAAAGTTCTAAAGCGAAAATATGCTTAGCTTGATATAAAAAATAGTGTTGAACTGACTTAAGAGGTTCCACGAACATAATAGGAATTTCCTTTCGAGCGCTCCTAGAGATAAAACACGAAGCTATTGTTGAACATTCAGAAATAAATGATTTCGTGAATGTTTGCTCGATTGAGGACCATAAAGTTGAAATATAAATATCTCATATATTCTAGATAACAATGCGCGAAGTAGGTTTTACTTCGTGCATTGTTTTGTGCAAGGTATCATGGTAACGTAGGAAACTGAAAAAAAGTGTCACTTTGCAATTTGTTATCAATGCGCGAACCTTCCATTATTTTGACGTTTGTAGAAAACATTTTTTTGCCACTCGTGCGAGAAAGGATTTAGTGCTCGACTACCAAAGTATCATTTCGCATACTAGATACAAAAATAACTGTTATATTCAAAGTGATATGCCCTGTAAAAAATGTGAGGCGATTGACTTTTCTCTTTATTGAAGCGGAATAGAGAAGAAGTGTATTCTTGTAAAGTTTGTAATTGTGAATACAGCTGGCATGCCACACGAAAAGCAAATCATTTAATAAAATCTGTAAAATGTCCCTGATTCGTAATGGGTCAAATGACGTGTACATACACTGTGTCCAAGATGGAAATATAAACGTCGAAGGTCAAAATTCATCACGGCTCTTATTTAAAAAGTGGATCAAGTAATGAAAGTTTGAACCTTGATATCGGCTGATCATTTCTGGATAGATTAGATTTTAAGACGCTGAAGTCGCGACATACAGATTTCGAATAAAATCATATTGTGATAAGATCAAGTTTGTCACTGTTCACCGAGGGAACTTACTAAACAAAAATAACACGAAATAACAATATATTATCTTATGGACGCGTTAGGACAATTTTGAGCGTTTCCAGCTATTCGACAATTTTGAGCTTTTTCAGGAAAAACAGCGAGAAGTGAATATTCAGATACGTTGATATACCCCAAACATAAATTCTCTACTTATTCCGTGTATGCTCGTTTATTCTCGTTAATGCTCGTTCGGGCTCGGGGAACGTTCTCCAAAAAAAGTTTCTCGAGAATTTTTCATCATAAAATAATATGTCTTATGAGTATTCAGAAAATTTTTATGAATAATTGTGGATGATATTCATAAAGGATTAGGTAAAGCTTAGCATGACGGGAATGTCCAAAAGGATGTTCGTATCTGAAACACTGATCATATCGATGGTCATTCATACCAGTCCAAATTTCTTCAAAATCGCAAGACTAGTAGCTGAGATATAGAGGGGGGCTCTCTAAAGTGAGAAACGCTGTATACATACATAAAGATAAACGGACTTATATTTCTTATACAGCGAAGTGCACAAACAACGACCAGTGCTGTATTTTCTGAATTATTCGAGATCAGAGCAAGTATTTATTTCTATTTTTGTTCAATTACTTCTAGACTTTTTCCAGATGTATTTCAGAAAGCGTCAATTGTAATTCAGATTTCTCAAATGAAATTCAGAAAACGTCAGTTGTAATTCAGATTAGTCAATTGAAATTCAGAAAATATGGTGTATAACGTGGCTCGAATCGTTATTATTGAGAAAGTGTTTGAAACCACGTGATCCTAGCCCTAATAGCACACAACATCCTAGGGGCGTCCCTATTTGGAACAATTCCCGTCCGAATGTCCCGAACCAAAAATAAGTGTCCTTGGGACGTCCCATCCCGTAAATCTCATGCAATGTCCGAGCAAGGACGTCCACGGAATGTCCCAGCTGGTACATCATTTCAAATGTCCTAGAAATAGCATCCCGTAGACGTCCCACGTGGTACATATTGTAGAATGTCCATGCAAGGACGTCCTTGGCATGTCCCTGATGGGATATGATGAGTAGTACATATTCTGGCATGACTTCAGATCTTATATAATGTCCCTTCTAGACAACCATGAAATGTCCCTGATGGTACATTCCCTCAAATATCTCTGCACATACGCCCTTAATATTTCCAGGATCGTATTACAATCGAAATAACCCCTAGGGATATCCGTCGGATGTCCCAATTGGTACATGAACTGTACTTTTCAATGTCCTAGGAATAACGTCCCATGGACGTCCCAGTCGGTACTTTCAATATGTTGTCCCTGCGAGGGCGTTTACTTACACCTCGCCGACGAATGATTGCTCGTAGGCTATAAGTACTCCTCGTCAATGTCCTTCACGTAAGTCCATTGGACGTCCATGGGAAACTTTTTGGGGACCTTCTACGGACCATCAACTCAACTGGATGTCCTCATCAGTTATGCAAGATCTGGTCCTAGAGGGGCCCAGACAAATTCAAATCCAAGAATAATTCGTAAGTCCCTGGGACATCCTATCGACATCTAAGTGATATCCCTCAGCGTTGCTGATAGGTTGTCCGATGGATGTCCTAAGGATGTCCTCTGTAGTGCTCAATTAGGAATACTGTAGGATTTAAATATTCGATAGTTGTCCCATGGACATCCCTCAAAGACGTCCCTAGTTGGTCCTCGAGTGGGACATTTGTGCGTCCCACAGACGTCCAATGGACGTCCACGGTACCAAATTCGAACGTCCTATGGACGTCCTGAATGTCCCGACAGGAAGTCCTAAGGATATTCATGGGACATAAGTGTGTTATTGGGGAGAGTAGTAATTCCAATTGTTGACCGGCCATACACTCTTAGGGCACCCAGTATACTGCAGATCAGAATGCTCTGTTCAAACAAAACAGATATTATCAATCAACCATCAGCTGGGATTTGCTGTAAATGATGTTCTCATATGTGGAATAGATTCACATGAATAATAAATATAAAATATAGAGTCTTTCAAGTTTTTCTCTGCAAAAAGTATATGAAAAAGTCAGGACGAATATGAAAGAGTAAATGTGAAATCAAACCGTCATCAGTTGCTGTATTTGTCATGACTCACTGCTTCAAACGGATTCATAATGAACGGTATATGTTTGAAGTTGATTGACAGTCGATATAATTCGTTATAAAAACGAGAGAGTGGATGAAAAAAAATATGTGATCGATCGTGGTTGGGTCAACATTACTAGTTTTCGATGAAAATTTGTCCGGAATTTTCATCTCTTTTCGTTAGATCGGGTCAGGTTGATCTTTAGATACGAATAAAATGGGTGAAAATAGAAACGAGATATCTGGATATTGTTTCACAGGACAAAAAGATCTTGTAAAAACTCAGAACAATGAACTCCACATTTTCATGATAAATGATTGATGAATAGCCATCAGGTTCGAACCGACAACACATCTAGCGATTCATTTCAGTGAGGAGGTTTTGAATTTAGGAGTGAAAAATTGTTTTGCCATAGGTCGAGTCAATCCGTTACAACCGATACAACAAGGCCTGCATGCTCCGTGGGTGACGTCACTTAGTGAGGCCTAACCAGCGGCTCGAAACGACAAGCGCTTATAGCGCTATAAGGCGACCGCATATTTCGATTTCAGTTTTAGATCATCATTGAGCCGATTTTGCTGTTTTTTGAAGGGCTTCCGGTTAAAAAAGGATGCCAGTCGTCAACTGAGCCCTTCTTCGCACCCCATTCGATTTTATTATGGAAAAACGAAGTTCTAAAGCAAAAACCAGGATAAAACACAAATATTCACCTACAGCAACCCATTCGAATTAAATATATTGGCAAAAATTGTGGTGAAGGTAAACTTCACACCAACTTATACAGGGCCCGCACATAAACTTATCGTGAGATTGATCGAAAGAAAATTGTGGAAAATGTATTTTATTTTGATTGACATGCCGTTTGTCACAATAACCTATATTTATCTTGGAGAATTCCTATTACCTGAAAAAATAACCAGTGAGTGTTCTCAATTTTCTGTTGTTGAATTTTTCACCCAAGTGGATCATTACACTTGAAACCGTAATTTTCAAGGGTAAAACTGCATTTATCATGCGATGGTTTTTTTTTGAAAATTTTTTTTGGTACTCACGTATTTTTGTCTGATAGACCGAATTTTATAATGAAAATGTGAACAAACCACCATTTATTGAGATATTTCAAGAAAAAGTTCGAAATTTCGCCTTCTTTCTTCCCTTGTATTGAGGACATTTGAAGCTACTTGCTCTTATTTTGTCATTGAACACTTTATATACTCATGATGTACTTCGATGCCACATTTTTTTATAGAAAATTCAACAGGAAATATGATTTTTATGGCGAGTTTTTCATATTTAGTGAACAAGCATTCCAGATGACGACCATTTAATCAATAGTCAATCAAAATACGAGATGTCAAATGTCAATAGATTGCTTTCGAATGACATTACACACGCCATTATTTTGAATGATATTCTTCCTTCTTTTCACTAAATATGGATTAATCTCAAGAAAATCATATTTATAGTTGAATTATATTTAAATTGTCCAATATAATGAAAAAAGAAGGGAAATTTTTTCTAAATGCCATCCAGAAGACAGGTGAAAAAAAAGGTGGAATTTGGAACTTTTTATTCAAATATCTTCATGATAAATATCATGATAAATGCAGTTTTACCTTTTTAAGTAGAGTGTTTGTAGTTCATGTTAATATGATAGTTGCAATTTGATCATTGGAATGAATTCTGCATTCATTGCCACGAGGCAAATGACCGTTTTCAGAAAGAAATTTGAGAATGAGAATTGAAAATGCCCGTTTATTATGAACATTCAAGAAAATTTCCTCGAATTCAGAGATGATTTTGTTGACTATAATATACGAATACAAAACTAACTGCACAATCAAAGCTTTTCTATTTTTCCTCTACTTATCCTTCTTATGAGAGAGTAATTGTCTTCTATTATTAATTCATCATTATAAATTAAGCTCTGTTCGCTACTGAACTTAGATGGAGTAGAATCCTCGCGGTGAATTGCATATACCCACATTTTCGATAGCTCCTTGTCCAACGGGAAACTGAAAGCATGAACTTTTGAACCACCCACATAATTCCCCCGACGAAAGGGAACACAGCACTTGAAAGGCATTGTTATTTCGCCGATCACAACACAAAATATTTCACAAAACAGTAATTTTTCCGCCAATTATTTTGATGAATAAACAACAAAAGAATTCGGGACCGTTTCAAAAACATACGTGAATCACCGATGAATTAACACGAACTGACGCGTCAGTCGACGAGCGATAAAATAAAACACTGGCCTCTCTTGGTGACGTCACGAGCTGTTTACGTCAGAGTCTGCTGGCCTTGTTGTATCGGTGGTAACGGTCAATCCCATCTACTGAGCCTTCTCTTCTCCTGACTATTTCTTCCTCTCAGAAATCAGATCTTTATCAGCAGAGCAGCATTTCGCGCTCTAGATGGAGAAATAATTATCTTCTACAAATGTCAAAAAATGGAGTGAATGCTCAGCTCAATACCGTATATCATGGACGTATAAACAAAGATGGACCCATTTATTTACATCGTAATGTGAAGTCAGAGAATACGGTCACAGCATATCACCTGATGTTGAATTGGAGGTTGTCACGTCCTGTCGCTAATAATTCCTAACATCAGTCTAATCCTCTCAAGTATTTTTACTTACCTCTTTTGTAATCATCTATTCAATTAGATGTTCATTATGATCCAATTCATAGAACTCAAGGAATAAATCATATGTCCATAGATAGTCACAATCAAATATTATAAAACTGTCGTTATACATTATTTCAAAGTTATTCTGTAAAGGTTCGAGATTATACACAACCGACAACGCCGCTGCAAAACAGGCTCGTTTCGTGATGTTTCGTGCTTTCGGCGAGTTCGGCGTTGTTCGTTTGTATTTATGTGTTCGAGGAAGTTAATTGTTTCCGTTGTTTTTGAGTGAATTTTCCTATTTTTTTTTGTGAAAAGTTGATAGACAGAGACTAATAATGGTGTTACACTGCTGGATTTGCGAAAAAACAAAGTTATAATACCCAAATTTCACCTTCCATTCGTAAGTACTATTTGTTTACATGTTTGAATTAGAGTTTCATAGGCGTAACAATTGATATTTTCATCAAATAGAGAATGCGAAGTCTCGATGTATTTCTTCATAAATGTATATATCCATTTTTTACGTACTTACATAATTCATCTGAGAACATTCCTTTTCAATGCTTTTCTGTCAAGAGGAAGTTGTACTATGATATAAAGCAATAATGCAAGGGCTCGTGCAAGGGTTTCGTAGTCCCTAATTTTTCACGGTCATTTTTCATTTTGAGTGGATGAAAAAAATTGTGCATATTCATGAAGATCTCATAAATGTTCCTGCCGTCTTACTTTTTCGAAACTTGATTCGGTTCTTGAGAAAAAAATTTTGAAAATCATCAAAAAACACGTTATTTTGCGATTTTTTTCAGAAAAAACTGAATCAAATTTCGAAAAAGTGAGACGACAGGAACATAGATTAGATCTTCACAAATATGTATTGATTCATTCATTCACTCAAAATGAAAATGAACATAAAAAGGGACTTCGAAACCCTTGCATGGCAACAATTTATGTCCAGAGAGTGGCGCCGCTCTCAGAATTCATAGGAATTAACATTTATGAAAGGAGATGAAAGATACATTCCTTATTTGCAATGTTTACGAGGGTCTGGCATGTGTAAAAAATTGAAATTTCATAATTTCAGTGGGATATCATATCATCATCATTTCATATCATTTCAGACTGCTCCAATATACCTAGAAATTCAAGAATATACGGCAATGTCACGGTGAGGTTCTCAAAATTAACATTCAATAATGAAATCCGGAATATAAATAATAATTGTGAATGAGTATATATAGATATAAATGATTATGCGAATTGAATTAAATGCTCAGTACACTATACATGAATTATATACATGATGTCTCATTTCCTAATGAGACAATTTTCCCCTTGTGATAATTTAATATTGTTAAATATTCATTGAACTATCTACATTTGTTTCTTATCCTTACTACAAGGTTCACTTCGTAAGGTTTTTTCCAGTTTATTCAAAATACCTATCTGTATGTTCCAATGTATATATTTTGTAAACGTTTTTGAATAAACTTATTATCAATATTTCTTGAGTTCAAGAATCATGGAATATTTTGAAAAATAAAACGTTATAAACGTTTATTAACGCGTATAATTTGAATTAGGATAACCTCGGGAATAATAAGGACAGTCGAATCAGAAACAATTGTGGAAACGATAGAAAATCTACTGCCATCCAGTTATAGGCATATCCAAACAATATTTATCTAAATAAAAAAGGATGCACTTTTTTGTGGATATCAAAGTTTCTTCGACGACGATTCATTAGCGCTGCGGTTTGACAGGCGTCTGTCATTATTAATATACATTTGTGATGTGATAGAAATTGTAGTTATCTAGCTCCTATAATTCTATATTTTTTATTACTTATTTTTTTATTTCTGTGTTATTTGCATTACATGTCATATAGAAGCAAGTATATAATGTATTATAGTTTCAAAAATGAAAATGAAATGATAATTAGTCATATTGTCTAGTAATAATCCTTATCCTTTTCATAAACTGTTAGCTATGAATGAGGATATAGTTGACAGTATTTTGCATCTGCATCGTTATCAAATAGATTCCCAAACTGATCGGATTGAGTAATCATCAATTAATCAGAGAAAAAGTTGATCTTCAGGGGGTCAAAAAAGTGGTTGATGAAGAAGTGAAAATAATAGATAACCGAGTAGATAACATAGTGTATATAAATTTATTTTGACCTCATTACACGTAGTAGTTCTGTGTCCCAGCAATTTTGGGACACTCTTTATAGTTGGTTTGTTGGTGTACCATATGGAAAAAGATACAGAACTTTCAATGATTCCTTAAATAGTACCGAATTATCATTATTTTAATAATCTATTTTGCGTACTAGTTCACCACACCACAGTTATATAAAATCCATTATTCAATATGTGAAAACACAAATCTGTATTTGTTAAGTTCACTTGGTATAACCCAAAGCGACCCGGATTGATAAACGGTCATATAGTGATTGGTATTCAGTTTTTAGTCGTTCTTTGCATTTTGGATTCCGAAATTTACTATCACTATAATCCATTTTCGCACGCCGCTGTCGTTTGAGGAAATAGCACAGTCTATCGTTACCGTTTCCCTTCCCCTCAACCCGCTTGCCTACATCTCTAAGACTTCAAAACATTATATGCTGAAAGTATAGAGTTGCTGTGTCCTTCTTTTTTATACGTCCATGCCGTATATGTAAAATATTGTGATGAACTGGCCTTAAAGCCTCAATTACTGTTTAAGAGTAGAAAATAGACGATTTTTGGCTATCTGACTAAGGACCATAAAGGTTATAATACAATAATCTCATATAGTTAACATACAGTGCCCGAAATATGTACTTCGCGCACTGCTTAACTTCGCGCAGTACTTCGGAGACGGTGTCGTGGTAACGTAGGAAACTGAAAAAAGTGTCACTTTGCATATTGTTATCAATGCGCGAACCTTATCAATTTTTTACGTTTGAAGCAGAATTACGTACATATCAAAGTCACGTAAAGTGTATGCAAAGTCAGTTGGAACAATACATCACCGCGAGCCGTCGGTCCCTTTGAATGTTCAAAGAAAGCAGCAGCGCGGCCCGACATTTCTTTGATGATCTGTTTCAACTGATTTTGCACAAACTATGCACCTAATTTTCTGCGAAAAAAAGAGAATTTACTATCCTTCACCCAACGAAAATAATGTGTTAACTAAATCAAATACCAAAACAAAACAAGGGGGTTCACATGCGATACACTGGCGCTGATTGACCGAGATCAATGCAAGCGGATGAAGCTCGCTGATTGGCTGGGGTAGTGCTGAAAATTCTCGTCCGCGCTGAAAATTCTCGTTAGTGCTGAAAACTCTTGTTCGTGCTGAAGAACGATCTATCATACGCGCACGAACGATTTATCGTGCGCGAACTCTCGCGAACGTTCCACACAGCACGAAGGAAACGTTTTCCCCTTTACACCACAAATTATCAACATTATCAAATTCCGAGATACATATTATTTCGAATGGAATTTATTTCAAATATCATGGATAATATCACCTGTTCAAACAGTTACACCCTTCTATTCATTTGAAGCACACACACATAACATCGAAACATTAAGTCTCATGGCGGCTACCTATTATTTGGTATCAAGATATACATAGGGATAAAATGATACAATGCCCTTCCCCAGAATTTACTGCTACCGGTAGAATTCACCCCTTGAATATTTCAATAATGGTACACTAGAAATTCACATCAGCTTTCGGTTGTTTTTTAGTAGATACAGTTCCGACGGTATAAATATAGGAGAGAACACCTACTGTGATTTTGAGTGACTGAATTATAGAATTTTTGGGAATAATAGATTCTGTCACATAAAGTATGTCATTTATCATCAGCTGTTTTTATGGCCGTATTATAACTTCAACTGTTCTAGAGATTATAGTGGCAGATGGAAATTGGATTGTTAAATAGAGTATGTCCATTGTCTATTGATACTGGGAGCATACAGGATGTTATATTTCAATCGTGGAAAAAATCAAGAGCATCTATCTATGATCTGTGTTTAGTTTCGTGTGAGTACTTCGTGTCTACCATAAATGTGATATTGACAACAAGATTAAATGATCGTCACATCGCAGATACACAGAAATATCGGAATCTAGTAGAATAAACGATCGTCTTTGTGTGATATGGGTACACAGAATTTGTTTCACTGAGTCGAATTACCGTTCGAAACGTATTTTGAACTGACTCTTTCTCATACAGTGTCCGCGTCTAAAGTCTGTTTCATACAGGGTGTATCTAAATAACAATGAAAAAATTCAAGGGGTGATTCCTTGTAATATTTCAGGAAATAAAATTCATATAGACATGTGTCCTGAATTGCTTCATTTTCGAGATACAGGGTATTAATATTTGCATGAAAAATCTTTATTCTCTTCATTTCTCAATTGTCTTTCCATCAACTTCAATAAAACGTTGTGGTTCTGTTGATAGTAATATAGAGCTTGTGCTAGTGCAATTAGATTCGAAATAATATTATCAGTGACGTCACAGTGGATAAATTTATCGATATTCATGGTGAATGTCATTGTACACCACCGGTTTTTCTGAGTTTCATATTTTTATCAGATTGAACTATTGAAATAACAACTTTTTCAAACTTTGTGTGACATTTGTATCTAGTAGTTTTTGAGTAAACAATTAAAAATCGATTCGTCTCCATATTTCAATGCAGGAGTTTTCAAGACTTCCATTGAGATTACTCAATAACCCCAATGAGAATCATTTTGAAATTTTGGGGCTTTGTCAGTATCCATCCATACTGAATTTTGGCACCATGAAAGCATATACATAATTTTAATAAAAATATATACATACAGGTTTTCCAAACTTATGTCGAAACTATTGCTAACTTGGTAATTATTGAAGTCCCAAAGTCTGTTAAATGGACAACTAGTAATATTTTTCCGCTGATTACGATTTGAGTTGATATGATTTCCAATGGAAATAGAATTCAGAATTATCTTTGGAGACTCGTCAGTTATGATTATCTCAGATTAGGTGACAAGAACCATAATTTCCTATATCCCAAGGTGTAATTCATTCAAAGAATAATTAAATTGGAAATCACCAATATATTATGGCAAATAATATTTCCAAAACGAAAAAAGATTCTTTGGAGCTGTGAAAACTTTCAAGTTTTTTCGAGTAGTTATATGATTTTGAGATAATCAGTCCGAGGCACCTTTGGGGTGCTACATTATGAAGTTATTATCTATAAATACAGGCTTACCTTACTTAAGTCGACACTATTGCTAACTTGGTTATATTATTGGAGCAATAAAACGTCAGATATATGGGCAAACAAGTAGTATATTTTCCGCTGATTACGAACGAAACAAAAAATGTAACATCGCGTTCACGAGTTTTGTCAGAAAGTACAATTTCTTCAAATGGGACACACAGTATACAATATTCCTAATCGATAGGAAATTTGATTCTAAACGAGGTCTTATAAACTTTCATCCTATATTCAGAAATGACGAAGCTAACGACGATGTTTTTTCACTTTTGTAAGGCAAAGTTACTAGTATTAAAATCATCAATATTACTACGATAATTCGCGAACGTCTAGAAATTTACAGCAAATTGAAACTGATAGTACCATTTCGTTAGAAAGGGCAGTCCATAGCACAATTTCCATGTGTTGAAATACGAACGGAAACTTCAGAAATATTATTTATTTATTAATTCATGAATAAGCTATTAAATATCCTTTGTCTTGTAATTTCTTCTCCTATATGTTGTGTCTTATTGCCTCATATGATTAATTTGTGCTAATGATAATTATATTGATTCACACTAGAGGAGATTTCGTCCAGTGAACGTGACAACAAAGGATTGTGTGTGTGCGTTGTCTTGTCAGTTCTCAGCGTTAAGCACATTATTGTCAGATCTCTATCCTAGCCAACATTCACATGACGTTTCGGTATGGAGTATAAGAACTATTTCAACAAGCTGCTTGCTCGAAAGAATCTCAAATCAATAACTATAATATCATAGCTTA